>CAIGRB010159883.1:336255-352654 GCA_903798255.1 Fraxinus quadrangulata
TAATTCGGATGTCATAACTCGGAAGTTATGAATGGGCATATGTGTGACATGTGTCCTGGTCGGTTTTCATTGTCCATACAAGTGGAGTGTGTGGGCAGTTGCTGGGAATAGTCATGGAGGGCAGTTTCTGGCAGTTCTGGCCTTGGTGGGTCGATTTATCCCTTTGCAGTTAGGGATGTTAACTGCACACTCGTTTTGGTCTATAAATAGTTCACAACCGGGCTGATGAGACATAGAGAGTATTGTGTTCCTTCAGCATATAGAGTGAGTCTTGTAATTATTGTGGAGTAATAATACGAGTTGGGTTTTCCCGTAATCACTGTGTTCCATATTTACTTCAATTATATGTGGGTTGTGGGATTCGGATTGACTGACTGAGTGAAACCTCAGTGCCATCACAGGCGGAAATTTGGCTAAGTGTTTGTAGCAGACTTCGTCCCTGTGACACATCACCACTACCACCATCTCATCTATCTCCATTTACACCACGCCCAACCACCACCTCACCAAAAAATTCACAAACTTGCCGTCCCCACCACCATAGCACACTATTATCGCCTGCACTACCAACACCTCAAAAATCGCAACAAAACATGTCGAAAAATCACCACAAAAGCTACTGTACAACGCCGCAAAATCACCATAGAAACCTTTGCAAGCGGGGCTATGACCTGTAAAACTGGAGAAAAGTCCAGATCGACACTGAGATCCGCAGCGCCGGAGAAAAGTTTAGATCCACAAATGGCGTTGTGACCAGGCAAAACCATTGAGGCGCATTACACTGCCGCCCCTCAACTCCGAAGCGCAAAGCCAGTTTTGCTCCACAACTTCGCGTCTCAACTTCATCGGTGATTTGACCATCCGATAGCGCATCCACTTAGGTGGAGTGGCAAAGTTGCGCATCCATTGAGATGAAGCGGGGGCTATGCCTCCGATACCGCACCTCAACGCCAAAGTTGTTGTGTTGCCAGGGAAGAGCAGGGAAATTATAGAGAGGAAAATTAGAGTTTGAGGTGAACAAAGGTGGATTGAGTGGGTTGCAAGGATTGATTTAAATTGGGGTGGTTTGTTTTGGTGGGTGGGATGTTTGTAGATTTATTTTATTTCATAATAATATTATTATATTTAGAAATTATGTTATTATCTGATTTTTGTATTAAAGAACTTTACACTTGAATTTTGAAATTGAAACTTAAAAAATCTCATTAGGTGTAATTTCCACTTTGCTAATTCATTTGTTGGTGAAAAGAAAATTGTAATAATATTATATGCTAAGCTCTTGTTTGGTAGGAACTAAAATTAAAATTTTAATTTAAGTCGAAATTAACAATTAATTTCCTTGTATTTCAAAAGATTCACAATTTTTCAACCTCATATTTCATCAACTATCATCAAAATTTACTAAAAATCTGATTTTAATCCTTCACCAAATAGGTACAATAATATTTATAAAAACAAGTTATTTTTCATTTTATAAAAACAAAAATAATGACGATTGCTAAATATTAAATTTCCTTGATTCACAAATTCCATAACTTAATGGGATTGTAATAAACATAAAAATAGATTTTGCTTATGGTAAGAATACGAGCTTAACATCCATATATGTGATTATTTAACAAGGCTTTAAGGATATTAAATGGGACGAGCTGTTGTCACACAAATGAATTGAGAAATAAAAGCCTCATACAAGTTGGCTTAGTTCTCGAGTCTGCTCGTAAATGGTGAGTAAAAATATAATTTTCAATAAAAAATTTGACGTATCAAGAGCTGCTTAAATCGTCCCATCAAGGAACAAATTGGTGGGATAAGTTGAGCAGTGATTTTTGAAAATGATCCAGCTCGTGCTCGATTTGCTTCAAATGTGAATGCGAGTTGACTTACATGATGGGTCGAGTCGAGTCCAACGATGAGCAAGCAGAGCAACTCGATCCGTTTTACGTTCTTATTCAACTTTTAAAACATTGCTTTTTGTACCAGAGAAAAAAATTATTTCTCCCTGTAATTTTGATGAAAATTATATTTTTAGTAAATTTTGAAAAAAGTCAATGAAATATGTGATTGAAAAGTTAATAAAAATTGTGAGTTAATTGTATTTAAAAATGACTGTGTAAAAAAAAAAAATAAAAAAAAAAAGAAGTTTTGATAAATGGATGGACGCTAAACAAACAAATCCATTTGGACAAGAAAAAAGGAAAAAAAAAGCTGCAACACTCGCCATTTGGGGTCTCCTGTGAACCGGGGTTCAACTTGAACAGCTTCTATCCGAGCAAACGAAAATGGCGGCCGCAAGAGTTATAGCTAACCCCATCACCTCCACTCTACTCTCCAAATCCCCATTGAGAGGGAAAACTCAAAGCGTAAGCCTTTGCCTCAAAAACAGCTCATTATTGGTGCAGAAAAGACGGCTCTTCACTTGCAGTGCTATCTACAATCCCCAATTCCAAATCAAGGAAGAAGGACAGCCCCAAACCCTCGATTATCGTGTCTTCTTTCTCGATAATTCCGGCAGAAAGGTCAATTCATAGTCTGTCTACCACTCTACCTTCTTCATATAATTTTTTCACGTAAATTATTGTTTTTCTTATTTAACAATTTCTCCTATTTGAGAAATGTTATCTTTATGGGCTTAACGTGTTAATTAAGGGCTTTAAGTATGAAGGGTGGACTAGTTTTAGGCAAATGATGTGGAATTGTTGGGGAGAACGAGTGGACTTTGATTTCGCCATTGGCAAATGAGCATGTTTGACTAAGCAAATCAGAGTAAAAGTTACCCCAAAATAAACAAAAAATATTTATTTTGGAAGTAATTCTCATCTAAAGAAGTAACTTCTATTTCTAACTTTGACAAGTAAAAATAACTTTTCATTGTAAACTTACTTATTTACTTTCAAGTAAAAACCTTTTAAGCTTCCACCACATTGTCAAAAGAAAAAAATAATAATAATAAAATTAGTGGTAGATCGAAAATCTTGATGGCATTTTATTTATTTTTGTCTCTATTGACGTATTTGCTTGCGAGCATTCTGTTCAGGCTGTACTGAAAGTAAGAATGTAGAAGAGTGAGGGTAGTGTGCAATGGTTTCACTCTGTAGATTAAGATTGAAGTCTAAAATGTGTACAAATGTTTCATCGCTGACATTAACATACTGTGTTTATCTGCTATAACATACTGTGTTTATCTGTTATGCAGATATCCCCTTGGCACGATGTACCACTGCAAGTGGGTGATGGTGTATTCAATTTCGTTGTTGAAATTCCCAAAGAATCCAGTGCAAAGATGGAGGTTGCTACTGATGAGCCATTTACTCCCATTAAGCAAGACACCAAGAAGGGAAAACTTCGATATTACCCGTAAGATTACGCTGTATCACCTCTTTTGTCCCTAGTATATTTATTTGTCATCCATGTATTCAAGTTAGTTACTTTCAGCTATTTTATTCTGTCATCTATTTGATTTGACCCTTCTGTGGGATCTTTCTCTGTCAAGTTAATTAAGCATTCTGAGAAACAAGAAATAAATATTAAAATAAAAAACGAAAAAAAGAAAAAAGAAAGGGCATATCATGGCAGCTTTTTTGTCTTTTTGACTGAAAATATATTGCTAAACAAGATGAAGATAGCATATTACTGTGGTACTTTTGTATGATTGTAGTTTTTGCAATTAGATTCTGCAGAAGTTGGATTTGAGCTCGTATATGTTTCTTGGATGGATAAAGAAAATGAAGACCATACAGCTTCCTGCTTAAAAAACTGCTGTCAACTTGCTTAATTTTCAGATCCCCTCATTTACCACATTAATATTGGCATTGGCTACCATTATTAGTCCTAGTATGTAATTAATGTTCACCGTGGAGCACTCAGCTACTTGCCTCAATTCATAATTCCCCCCATCCCCAGCAAAGGGGAAAAGGGCAAAAAACAGGTCTCAGTTTTTACTTTGTAATGGTAGAGCCCTTTTTGAAGGTCTTCGTGCGAATTAACATATAAATCCTGAAACAGAATTTGTAATTAGGCTCACTAGATTCAACACGACCAGTAGATCTGTTTCCATGGAAGCATTGTGTAGATACCTGATCGTTCGCATTAAAAGGAAAAGGAAGGTAAGTGATTCATCTGGCATTTATAAAATGTAATTATGCATATAAGCAGAGTTATGATAACAGTCTATGGTGCTTCTCTTGGATGCACTTTATCAGTGGAAAAGCAAGAGCAAGTTAATTGATTCTTTTGGTTGAGAATCCTCGTTGACCCTTAAAAGGTCGCTGTTCACTCTTTTATATCAATTGACCTTTCTCTTGACACTTTATACCATTTATTGGCCTATAAACTACTTTATTTCTTATTTACCCAATGTCTATTTTCTTTTTCTGAGCCATTTTGTCGTACTTCCCAGATACAACATTAATTGGAATTATGGATTGCTCCCGCAAACATGGGAAGACCCTTCATTGGCGAACCCTGAAGTTGAGGGGGCATTTGGAGACAATGATCCTGGTAAGTGTCACTCTCCACTTCTTGGCTAGCCTTATTTATTTAGTAATCTTCTTTTAGCTGTCTCCAGTTGAAATGGAAAAATTGAGGTAAAGCAAGCAAACCAGTTAATTTGTCTGTGACTCTTTTGTTTGTAGTTGATGTAGTTGAGATTGGGGAAAGCCGAGCCAAAATTGGGCAAATTTTGAAAGTCAAGCCCTTGGCTGCTTTGGCAATGATTGATGAGGGAGAACTTGATTGGAAAATAGTTGCAATTTCAATGGATGATCCAAAAGCTTCCCTAGTTAACGACATCAGTGGTGTTGAGAAGCATTTCCCGGTATGTCTTTCCTATTGGACATACGCGTACACTATTATTTTCCACTACTACTTATTTGTATGTTGTGTCATAATCCTTTCTCACATTGAGCTTGTTCGTTTTGCCCAAATGTTGAATCATAGATTGCATAGCCCACCAGGTTGGTTTTCTTTGAGAGTAGTAAGTATTTCTTCTGTTGGCTCAGTATGTCATTATCTCAAAAATGGAGTGACAACATGACCAGAAAATTAAATGTTGCAATAAAATTTACTTTTTGTTTAGGGTGTGTTTGAGCCACATTTTGAAATAGTAGATTGATGGAGAATGTGTGGTTGAAAAAGAAGGAAAAGTTATTGATGTGATGGAAAAAATTATTTTATTGAAGAATGTGTGGATGAAAATGAGTAGAAGAATGAGAATGAGATTTTTAATGTAGCTCAAACATGGGCTTAATAATAATTCACTTGAGACTTCAAAGGAGGTTTAGTATATCTATCCTCACGGAGTACACGAATGAAGATTTTCTTAGGAGTTGTCCAAGCCTCGAACTGCATACTAAACTTTCATATGTTGAACTCTGCTAATTCATGTGAAGATAAGGCAATAACCTAATATATTGGCATGTTTTCTATGTTAGGCTACTTTCTTAATCTTGTCTTGAGTCCAACTTAGTAAACATACCTTTTATGTCTCATAAATTTAAGGTCTCCATTCTTCTCATGTCTTGCAACAATTATTCCAGACTGAACACACTATTTTTTTCAGGGGACTCTTACTGCAATTAGGGACTGGTTTAGAGACTACAAAATTCCTGATGGGAAACCTGCAAACAAGTTTGGTCTTGGCAATGAGCCAGCTAACAAGGTAACTCAAGAAATGTAACCCAACATTTCTGCTTGCTTTTGGTTGATATTGTGAAAAATCTCTAATTGGCTTATTGAGCCCATGATTCTCATTTTCTATCCTCTTCCGCACTCTAGGATATATATCGTTAGGTTGCATAATCACAATTAGTAACTTACAGTTAGCTATGTTTTGGTGGTAAAACTTATGAAACATCTCCTAGGCAGAGGGTAAAAATTGTAGAGTACAATAAAGTGGCCATTACTTCAACAGGTTACAAATTTAGTGTACTTTGGGTGAATATGAAGTGCAGGGAGAAAGTTTTGCAACTAAGATAGTAGCACCATGTGATGCATATCATTTGTCATTATCATTTCTCCAGGGTTCTTGAAAAATCATTCAGTTTGCCATAGAAACACAACTCTAGTCATTCATAACTCAGTCAGTCTTATTTTACTATTACAGGATTATGCCCTCAAGGTTATCACTGAAACCAACGAGTCCTGGGCTAAACTTGTGAAAAGATCCATACATGCTGGTGAACTTTCCCTTGTGTAAATGGGATTCGTAAGAGTTTGAGCTGCCAATCTCAGTCTGTATTAGGTGAGAGACAATAGGTCATCTTGGAAAAATCTTGATAGTCATTGGTCTAGATTGACAAGATATTTGTATTTGAGATAGCATTTTCCGCACAACTACTTGGGTATATTCATGTGTACTTTTCACCATCTGGATTTTGAATGAAGAGATTTCTATAATTCCAACCCTTTTCTTTTCTGTATTTTACATGTACTTGTAACAAGGGGATTTATGGCAATTCAAGCAAAATCTTATTCACGCTATTTATGATTCGTCATTGCTCGGGGAAGGGAAGGGAAAATGTATATTATTCCAATAGAAAAAATTGCACAGGAATTTTTACATTATTTTCCCAGGAAAGTAGTCAAGCAATGTGAATGATTTCAAATGCAGAAGATAACACTATTTACACTCATGAAGGGCATTAGAAGAAAGAACTTTCATAAAATAAGCGTGTTAAAACTGGCTATACTCTTGAAAGAATTTATGGTACAAGAAAAAATTATGCTGTTTCAGTCTTCTTCACTTCCAGAGAGGTAGTCGTGTTTGACTTGTCAATTGTGGTAACTGGATTCTCACTCTCTTCACTAAACCTATCTACACTCTGAAGAAAAATTCCTGCCAAAAATACATGAAGGTTCGAATATCTTAGAATTCCATTAATTGTTCTCAGTTATCAATATATTCTCATGAAAGATAACTAAAAGAGAAATGCTAGTAAAAGGGGGCTAATAACTTCTTATTACCAAAATTATGTTAGGATTTTTGGAATAGAAATTTATTTTGGAAATATCCATGAAAACCTTGAAAACACGGTAACTAAAAGATTACCTATAAACCATATTGCAGCAGCCACGAACAGAATGGATGTTAGAATAAGAGCAGTTTTCCTCCAATTGTTAAGATGATCCTACAGAAACTAATTGTGATCAGGAGAATATCAACAAACATCATACGAGTACTTTTAGATCTCCAAGTAGATAAGAACATACTTGCGAAAAAATGATCTATGTAGCGGATCCCTTGTTGCTTAAAAACTTGGGGCTCCACTACATAAATCTCTTTTCGCTGTGCAACGCTAGATCTACCAGTAGATTTAAAGCAACAAGATGCTTGACAACTACTACAACTTTGGTCCACCACTCCCACTTCTCTTTAGAATAATGTTATTCATAGTTAGCGATTGCAGTAGTTATTCTTATGTGACAACTTGTTATTTGAGGTAACAGAATTATAGGAAATTAATGCCTAAAATAACAAGCAGTCACATAAGATTATTACATTCGCTGACTATGAATAGATTTATTCTTTTCTCTATGTGCGTGCGCTCATGTGAAATATGCCTGCCTTATTTCACAGCCTCTAATAAAAGCAAATAATGATCAATTAAACAAACTTAGCAAACCTGAAGAAGCCCGACAAGAGGAGAGGAAGGCACGTCACCGAAAATGTGAATGCAAACAGTAGACATAGCCATCGATAATGGTCTCAAACTAGGTGTGACACAATGAAGACAAACAAAATTTACAGGGGCCTGCAGTGGCATACACGAAATGTTAATACTTAACCTACAAATCCTGGACTCAAAATTCAATGGAAGGAAGAAAGAAAAAGAACAGTAGCTTAAATTTAGCCTATTTATGCAACAAGAACAATTGAAGCCTTATTCCTCCTAAATTCGTGGTTGACTAAATGAACCCTTTTTCGTCACTCCAATCATATGAGGGCACCAAATCAGCAACTGCTTATGCTTCATATCGAAGTATAGTCTTAAAGACAAGAGATTATAAGATCAGAGACAAACTTCAAATTGATACGAAGGCATGAAATAAAGCAAAGCGTAGAATGATAGACACCATCTGCAGTTGTACAAGCCCATAAAAATCAACAGGGATTCGCTCACAAGAAATTTACCTGGGTGGCAAATATTAGCAGTTCTCCTATTGAAAATATGATCACGTAAGCAATTAGGCTCTTAGAGCAAAATGCGGCAAGGCAAAATATTGCTCCAAATAGTGTTGTGATCGATAGAAGCTGCATCAGAGATAGAAATGAACACTTTGTTAATGAATCCCACATTACATACTAGCATGGTATGAAGTGAAAGAACCTAGGCACGCTTGGAATTATTGAACATTATGCACCATGCTTGTAATGACCAAAAATTTAGGCAATAGAAAAGACGTATAGAAACCAGAAAATTAAGAACAACAAATCTTAAATACTGCCATGAATGGGAAGTAAGTCCAGATATTTTTAATAAAACTATATTTGTTAGTATAATGTTTATATTTACAACTATAATTTTGTATAATATAGAATTTCTAATAAAATTTACGTTTGTTCCCTTTACTATGTAAAACTTTAGAATTATCCTAGCAAACAAAAATTTATAAAATAGCTTTTTGATAATTGAAAACCTAGTAACTTGTGTTTCATAAATTTTTTATTTGATTATTTAATTTTTGTATAAGGTGAAACAGTAAAAAAAAATTACGACTTCACCCCAATCGAAGACCCCACCGTTGTATGCGAAATAGCACTTTGGATCTGCTGGAGAGTTCAGCGACATGGCTGAAACCTGATGTATGCACACATATAAATGCACATATTGTTGCAATAGTGCATTTGTATCAGCTGGCAATGCTGCCAGCTTCTTAAGCAAACGTCAGGGGATCAATCCACCCTTCCCCATGCCAACTTTGAAAAAGAATTTGAAACCGGTCAAACCCTTACCATTGATCTGAAGTCAAACAACGGTGATTGCCCAATTCTATTATGATGGGTAGTCAAACGGGCTGAGTAGAGGTGTAAAAGGAGACAGGCCCTGCAAAAACAAGAGGCAGGTCTGTGTTGTACAAGGTCGGGCTAGCATCCAATCAGTTTTTTTTTTTAAGTTTTCTTGTTATGTAGTTAATTTTCCGAGGGGAAAAAGGATTAGAAATGTCAGTGTGAGCCAGCGCTCATGGGCCTCAGGTCTATAGAGAAAGGACCGGCAAGGCTCACCTCTCCAGATGGGCCAGGCATGAGGTACCTCTAGCTGTGAGTAAATAATGGCAATAATACAGCAGTGGATTCTCAATAGGTGATCACTGTCACTAACTTTTAGTTTCTTTCCTTTCATTTTTTGGGTGAGAGAGGAGAGGGGAAAGAGGAGGATAATTATTGGGAAGGTTCATGTTGTATATGTGGCTCATATAGAGTGGAATACTGAATTACTGGATCAACTGGTTGAATATTTGAGCTGGTGTTGTGTTTATTGCAGTTTGTAAGCCATTAAACTTTTGCTTCTTTTTTCTATTAGAAGGAAATGGTGGAAGGAGAAAGGCAATACATTCTAGAAGAAATTCTCTGGTATCACTGTTAATCCATTTATGCATTTGCTTTATGCAAAATTTATAACTGAAGAAAATAATGAAGTTTGCAAAAATGAAGCTTGCTCCTCAATCAATTGTTATGAGAAAGTAAATTGCGTGGCACACCTTAAAAGCGTTGGAAATTGTGGAAGTCATATAATCAAGAGCAAGACCCCCTGCTAGTGATCCAAATATTCCACAAACTACTGTAATCCCTCCAAACGTATAATCAGCATTTTTCTGGAAAAGGACAATTTTCACATTAGACTACACAAATGTCCAATTTCAACGGACTAGAAAATGGAGAATGTTGTGTTGATAAATTTTTCAAAGGCCGTAGAGAACTTACCATGTGATATATATTATAACCAGCCTTGGGTCCCCAATAGGAATATGCACCTACGACAAAATTATAGGCAATATAACCTGCATTGACCATTCATATAAAAAAAAAAAGTCAAGTTGTTTGAATAATAACAAATTAACATGCTTATTTTAGTAGTTACATCCACTACATGCAGGAGCAGTTTTTCCAGCAAGTCAGTAACCATTATCTTGGCACTTTCAGCTAGCTGTTCAGCAATAAGCATGCTATTTAAGATTAAAAGTTACTTTTCTAGAAAGTAACTTAAGATGTAATTTCTAGAAAAGTAAGTTCAGTTAGTAAAGAATAGTATTTTAAAATTATGTTGGGGAAAGTTAAAGCAACTTTTACTTCTGGCAGAGTGAAGAACTAACATATGAGTTTGTAGTTCTGGCAGAGTGAAGAACATACCTAAAACATTCACAACATAAACTTGATCAAGCAAAAGAATCTTCATATCCTTCAAGAATCTTATGACAATACATTCATTACGTGCATCCGTTGAACTGAAAAAGAGATGAGATTTGCTATTAAGAAAATTCATTTGACTCTGGAAAAGAACTTGTGAATTATCAGCCATACACTTAGAGAAGGAAACCATATTATATAGACAAGATATGTTTATAGACAAGAAGAAGCTAACTGATATCGCTAGAATCTCAAATACTGTAAAATGAGCTCACCCAATATTTTTCGAACTTTGATCAGCAACCGCTTCTCTTGAGGACAGTTCACCTTCACCATTCAAAATAATTGTGTTAATGAATAATATGAAACGCACAAGATGTATTTTTTAATATAATAGAACTATAAGAACAATGGAAAAATAAGAAGCAGAGAGATAACCAAAAGACTGCCCCTGCTAAAACATGGTGCCACATACATAATGAACATTAAGATAGAACTAAAGACGTGGACAAAAGTATGACAGTATGAATAAGGCATATAGTAAGCCAAACATTTGTTATTTACTTTTTGTCAAATAGATTATATTTATCTGTTGACATATCACCGTCACTTTGACCATTAGAATATGCTGAAAACTAACCTTTTGTCTAATGCTTCATATGAATCCCACTCAAACACATGAAATCACTAGTCCTCTTAAAACAACAAATTTCCTAACAGATAATAACCAAATTGTATCTGGAAATTGATAAATCTATAAGACTTGCAATACACAAAGAAAATAGTGATAAAGTGCTTTCCAAGTATTGTTAGTTCATTAATAGTAAGATCCAGCACCTTGCTTTTCTGTCCCGTCTTTTGCAGATGCCAATGCTGTTTTAGATCCAACAGGAGAGAAACCTGTAGGAACGAGGAGTTTAAAGAAAGTCTGGGGAATGAAAATGAGATCAAAGCAAATAATATCTGCACATGGACCTTTCAGCTGCAAAGGTTTCATTGCAAAGCCTAATATAGCAAAAGGAAGCATCAAAACAGCCTCCACCCAAAATGCCAAACGCCAGTTGTAACCCCCACACTACAAGTGAAGAAAAATGAGAATATTAAGTACATGTGAGGTGGAGAAAAAACGTAAAAGGCTGTAAGATATTTTTTCAAATGGAATAGGTAATAAAAACGTAAACCAAGAAAGCAAAATTGTAAGAAATTTTGCCTACAAAACATTGAATATTTCGAAGCACACAAAATAGTTACTAAGAATATGCATACCAGTCCACCATAAACATAACCAACTGCAATTCCAGTTGGTATACACATGTAAAATGCTCCCAGCCAAAATGTTTTCTGACATAAGAGAAGATCACATCAAATGTAAAATTCAGGTGCCAAAGATGAGATAGAAGATATATGAGCCTCAGAACAGGAAATAAGCAAATTGTAACATGGAAGAAAAGCACATGATTACTCCAATCTCAATTTCCACAAGTTTAGAGAAATAAAGTTAGCATTAGGCTCAAGTCAAAGCATAATGTACACTGTGATAGATAACAACTGTCTCATTACTACTCCATGCCTGCTATTTCCGTAAAATACTTGCATCATTCCAGATCCCAAAAGTACAACGAGAGAATCATCTCTTATTATCGTATATACTCAGCTGAACATACATGTCAATGTTCTTTTGTGAGTTTCACTAATCTACATGCCTTGAGGAAATTATGCTTCACTATAAAGAAAGGCGTATAATTCAAATAATTTCAAACAAGCCCTGCTGAAACAAGTGCATAAAGTTAAAAAATAATGTTATGTGAATAGAATGGTGAATCTTATATGATGTATCATCGCATGAAACAACAAACCTTAGCAGGTGGGGCATTATCATCGATGAATGGAGCTGCAAGACTTATAAAAGAAGCCTCGCCAACACCCACTAGCCTAATAAACCAAGCCAAATAAAAAAATCACAAAATAATAAAAAATAAAACTACTATGGCAAACAACCTTCAAGTAATTGAGAGAATTTTACTCACATGCGAAAAATTGCAATGGACCAAAAGTTCTTTGAAAAACCACAACCAGCAGTAGCAATGGTCCAGACTGATAAACCAATTCCAATAAGCCTAAATGGATTGACTCTACAAAATTCAAGTACACGAACTATAAGCTAGCTGCAGACAGGTAGAAGCCCATTCTGTTAGACCCAGTAGCTCTTTCAAAATTGACATCCTATTTGATTGTATAAGAATATTGAAAAGGTCGAGTTACCAAATCTCACATGACATGCAATGTTTCTGAAAATACGTTCATGCTACATTTTGGAGAATTCAAATACCTTCCCATAGATGTAGGAAAGAACTTCAACAATGAATGCTTGACAGGACATAATTCATTGACATTCTATTTTACTGCAATGTCACTGTTGTGACATCAATAACATCACGAATAACATTGAGATACACCATAGAAAATGTAATAATAGCATAATTTGATCTTGTATCATTTTGACAGGAAAACTCCATCCAATTCATGCAGCAGTGATTCTACTTCTTGACAACCATTTCACATTTTCTTCATACAACACAAATATCATTTTCTGCATTAATACTTTCCTGACACATCACCATCTTCTCATGCGGAGTGTTCAAATTTTATCAAACCTATAATGGGAGTGAGCAAGAATCACAACACAAAGTGAGTACCTCCTAGTTAGAGACGCAAAGATTGGGGAAGCCACAAGGAGTCCAACCATGAAAGCAGATGATACAACTCCATCCTTAAAATTATTTAGGTCGAAATCACCCCTGCGTAGAAAGAGGCTTATGAAACAACGCAAAGTATATACAGATTTATTCATTTGGTTGTAAGTCTAAATGTACAGGTTTTTAGAGTAGTAGTAGTATGAGTATTGTTATATGAGCATCAACACATTATCCCACAGCATAGCAGAACCTCATATGTCAAGGGATGAAACAACTAAAAAGACATTTTCCAATTAGAAATGGACCACTTACAAACTCTCTCTCTTAAGGCGTTATTTGTTTTCTTTTTTTATTTTTTTTCTCTGTTTTCTCTTGCTCTTTTAAGATTGTGAGGATGAATGTGGTTTTTTCTCTGCACTACATGGTGTAGATTTGAAACCTTACCCTATGTTTGGTGGAGTGAAAAGATTGAATGAAGTAGAGGTAAAAGAAATGGATTGCATTGTGTCCCTTTTTATTTTTACATCCTATGCAATTTTAGAGATTTTAAGTAATTCTGAAATGTGTAAATGGGCTATATGGAGATAAAGGACAGTATAAAAATCTTCGGGATAAAAATTAAGAATACGTCAAAAAAAAAATTTGTCAGGGGTTTGGGTTAGATAAAGAAAGGAGAGCCATTAACAGAAGTACAGCAAAAGAAATAGTGACCAAATGTTGACGTTGAACTTACTGAATTCCAGTGCCTGGTGAGCATTTACCATTTTTTGTGCAAGTCTTGCGGCTTCCGTTAACGCCATTGCTAGCTATTGCTCCGCGGTCCAAGTAATTTATTAAGTTAATTACACAAAATATAACAAGCAACCTGCCAGAAAAGGCAAGTTAGAATCAAAATAACAGAAATGTATAATGGCAAGACAGTAGATTCCAGAGCATCTGCCACTTCTACAACTCATAACAATTCCATTTCGTCAATGGAATTATATAAGAACCGAATTTAAGATTCATTAAAAAGGAAATGTGTTAATCATTGTCATCCTTCGCCATCACCTAATTTCAAATTTTATTAGAAGTCAAAAACCTCAGCCATTGTTTCATCCTTCAATCACACAACACATATAACAAATTCCCTTAAGAGTACGTGGTGAGTCGTATATACACAAGTGATATAAACATTTCCAAACACATATTTTCTCAGATAAAAGTAAATGCACACACCTATTTACCCAGAAACTCTATTTAACAATAGAAACCAACAAATTCCTCGTGTCTCGCGTAGTAAAAATACCCAAGACTCAAAACTTTTTCCATTCCTTAAACTAAATTTCTTCAAATAATCAAGAACCCAATAATATAACCACACGTATACAGAAATACATTTATACATTGCAAAAGTACTAGAAAAGATAACCTCATGGGAGTGAACCAAGAAGGTTTGGGAGCTGATAATGGAGATGGGATTGGATCGACATCCATGCTTTTCACTTTCTCCACAGGCCCCGCTCCAGGAGGAGGTTTTGGGGTTAGGTGGCCCTCCACCGGCTGCGGGAGCAGTGGCAGTGGCTGTTCCTCTCCCATTAACACTGGAATTTTGGTTAGAGCGAACAGAATCTTTGAAATGATGGCGTTAGGTTCCACTAGTGTTCTACTTTTTATGGACTAATAATTTCTCCATTTATAATGGGCATCTGGCGTTGGGATTGTTAAGATTTGTTTAACAGATTGCATCAAATCTTGCCAAAGTTCTTTGGATGTATATCCTGTAGATTCTTTAATTATCTTAATAAATAAATAAATTGAGGAATTTTTTTTTTTTTTTTGAAGTGTAACTTTTTAAACCAACTAGGTATTAATAATATATATAATTTAGATATAATTAGTTTAAAATTGAAAATGTTTTAAACCAACTAGGTATTATATATAATTGAGAAATAATTAGTCTAAAATTGAAAATTGGGTGGTTTGATAGGTTGGCAACACATTCACCTAAATGTAATCATGTCATGCAACACAGGATCAAATTATACACAATTATCATGCTTATTTAAAAAGATGGATGATCATCAACGTCACCAAAAGAGTTGATACCTGCTGTCCAATCAATTAATTATTAACATATCATCAATTTAGTAAGTTAGTTGTAAAGTTAACTCTTCGACGGATTTGTGTATGAATGACTTAAATTTAAGTCGTCTTTTGCATCTATTCATTGATAAGTTACTTCAACCTTTACTAGACAAGTTTAATATTAGAAAACCAAAGCACTCATTCCCAAATATTTAAAGAATAAAGCTTTTTGTACAATCCATAGATGAAAATGTGGATGACATTGTGTACAAATTCAAAAATGAATAGGCGGAAAAGTGTGTTTTGTTTTAAAACTGGTAACTCAATCTTCAACATGTGGCACATTGGCAAACTTGATGTCAAAAAAATTGTACTTGTATCATGATTGATATTTAAATCTCCATTCACAGAATCATCAAATTGAAAAAAAAAAATTAAAAAAAAAAGGCTATTAAGTTGTGCTCTTGAAACTTGAGGACTTAATGAGCCATTATAAACCATATTTTTGTTATGCTTCGTCTATTGAGCTATGACTGAAGGGAATGAAAGCTAAGCTAAACCGATGCATCTGTAAGGCAAAGTGTCGTGTTTGCTTATGCGTCCATACCTGACCTGCTATCGACAAAAAGTAGAGTTTAGGGAGGGGCCTGAACATGACCTCCCATTCACAGAGCAACACAAAACCAAGAGGGCCAAAAAAATCATCAGGACATAACACGAGTTGACACAAATACACAGAAAAGTAGACCGAAACTAACATGGGCCATTGATGAAAAATCAAGAAACGAAACTAGAAGAATTAAGAAGACACTTGGACTATCATTCAGTGGTATCTTGGCCTAAGGTCATAGCACCAAATTGAGTACTAGATTTAACAATCATCTTAAGAAAGCACATAAGAAACAGAGCGGTATTTTGCATCAGATAAACAACAGGAAGAACCAGCATTGAAGTTGCAGAAGCATGCTTTCACGTAGCTGTAATTTGGCTACTGAAATTCCATGTCTCCATCTCCTCAAATTAGACATTACTTCAACAGTTCATTTCAAGAAAGGCGTCAAAGCCAAGTGACTTTAATTTGCAGAAGAGGCCCCTGGTGAAAACAGAAAAGGATTTCGGTTATTTGATGAGAGAAACACTCTCGAGTGCTTATTTATAGGTGTAAGTGTTATGCCCTAAGTCCAATCAACTTGGGACATAAACACTTTAAATATATATATATAATCGATATATTTTTAATGGCAATATTTATTATTTAATTGAATTTATATTCTAATAAATTAAATAATAGAAT
>CAIGRB010159943.1:0-18572 GCA_903798255.1 Fraxinus quadrangulata
TTCTAGGTCTAGAATCGAGAACTGAACCAAACTAATCGGTTCTCGATTCAGATACCTGTTCAGGTATTTAACTTATGAATAACCGTTCGATACGATTCTGTTCAGTTTGGTTTGGTTCGATTTGATTCGATTCGATTCAAAAGTTGAAAAATTTGTAATAGGTTCACTCTTTACCTTCCACCGATCTGTTGATAGCTATCAGCGACCCTCAATTTAACAACGGATTTGTGGTTGCTAATATTTCGTTGGTAAAGAGTAATAGTACTAACGAATATCTTGGTTTCAGGAACGAAAAATTCATGCATGAAGCCATTTTTTTGTAGTATTCTCGCGCCTCAAAAAATGGAAGAATATTGTTTATTTATATTTTAATGGTTTCAACAATAATAAGATTGTTGTACACATATTCTATGTGATTACTTTTTTAAAAAAATCTTTTTTATATGTCGATATCAACAACCAACACTTAATTTCTCGCAAAGGAAGACAAAATGATCACCCATGTTCAGTGTAGATGAAAATCATATTTTTAGTAAATTTTAATAAAATTGATGAAATATGTGATTAAAAAATTGTAAATTCTATGAATATATGATTAAAATTAATTATTAATTTAAATTTAAAATTTTTAGTAACTTTTAATCTACATCAAATAGGTGATGTTGCATTCCCCATCCAACGAAAGATTGACCAACGAATAACAAATAGGCAGCATATTGATGCTTAAACAATATTTTATGACCTTGATGGTTACTATAATGTACAGCAAGTGTTAAATACAATATTAAAAAATCATAAACCGGGGTGACTACAATTGAATTTTAAATCTTACGTCATTCAATACTTTAATAGCTAAAAAGAAAAAAAAATTAAAATTTTATTTATTTTATCATCTACTTATATTTATATTGTGTCAAACGCACTTTTTTTTTTTTAAACCTAGTGAGCATTGAAAATATCGCTTGACATAAAAGGAAGGGGCAAAGAATGAAATATATACTTAAGATTAAGAACACATGGATGCAGCCGACAACATTAGCCACGAACGCCACAAATATTTTTTTCAATACATGCAAGCAGAGTTCGACAACATTATCCCACGAACACCACAAATATTTTGGGTAAAAACAATACAAGATCATGTGATTTTGAACATAATTGTAACTAATTTATTGCATGATTTATTTCACACCTCTAATATAAAGATTCTATTGGCTCTCGACATTTATGAATATAAGTTTTTTATACATGGATGAATAGTAGGGTAAATTATGTCGTTGTTTATTAAAAACTCTATATTGCTTTCTTTTCAAATTTTATTGGTTTTATTTTGAAATTTGTCACGAGGAAAATATGCTCTTAAAGAATCTAAATGGTCCATGCAGGGACCTCAACGACTTTTAGGGCAATTGTCGACCTACTCTAGAAGCTACAAATAGCCATACACATACAATGTTTATGTAGGATGAAATCATTCTTTTATAAATTTTACAAATCAAATTAATTCAACAAGTTCAAATATTATCAATGCAGTAACATTATAAATACATACTAAATATGCTCTTTATATATTCAACTAATTTTTGGTACTAAATATGAATGGTGAAACATATTACAAGTTGAGCATTTAATTTTATTTAAAGCATGAAGTAAAAAGTCCCAAATAGTGTCATAGAACAAGATAAAAAGAACTTTAAAAAAAAATCAATATAGTGCACAACATGAAAAACAAAAAATCATAAATAAAATGTATTATAAGTCTTAGTAACAAAACAAGGTACCATAATCGCTCTGATACAAATTTGTTGAGAATCTAGCTATATAATTAAATACGAGAATAATATGAGTAATATAAAAATAATAGATTACACGAGCAGAAGCAGAAAATTCACTATAATTAATAGTAAATGAATACAAAGGATTTCCCTGGACCAAACTAATAAGTTGGACAATTGGCCGATTTTAATATGTGTTGTACACCACATATTTATAACCAAAGAATTCTCAACATACTAGGAGAATTAATACATGAAAATTTTAATATAAGCTGAAGTCCCAATACAATGGGCAAAACTAATAATGGAGAATTTGAAATGAAATATGAGTCAAATTTACCTTGGATTCCTTTAAGACATCTTCAAGTCTACTATCAACTCTCAATACTCATCCAACAGTATTTTCAATCAAATACTTAACAAGAATCTAAGTCACAACCTAATTCTAATAAACTTCAACTTGACACGAATTCCATTACAAGGAATAAAACTTAACTCTAAAAAAATTCTCCAAACAAAACACTCCAACAAATTACTCATCTTCCAACAAATTTCAAGCCCTGCTTACCAGCAGAATTACCTTGCGTGTCAAACCTACTTGAATCATCATGTTCACTTCCAACTCCAGCTGAGTTAATAAACCTACTTGAATCACCACGAGCAATTCCAACTCCACCTGAGTTGTCAAACCTGCTCGAATCACCACAAGCAACATGATCAACAAGATCACAATCAACTCCACCTGAGCTACTAGAAGATTCCTTAATATCATTGTTCGAATCACCATGAACAACCCGATCACAACCAACTCTACCCGAGTTATTGCTTACTAAACCATAAGCTGTAGCTGCATCCACAGTGACCGCCTAACCTTTTAACACATATAATCAGGACTTTCTTCGTCCTCTTAACACAACTCAGGCACCCTTGCTAACTTTCAAAACTCCACATCTACCGATATACTTGTACCATTTGAATCAAGAGTACTCAAAGAGATTACATTCATGTTTATATCTATAATATGTCGAACCTGGCTAAGTATTCTAATCGTTTCATCAAACATTTTGATTTTTAAATTACCATTCTCAACTATTTTACAAGTCTCACTATTTCCCATCAAACCCCTTATAATTGTTTCATATGAAGAAAATCAATCCCGATTTGAACACATATGAAAAGTATAAGTCGAATCAAGAATCCAATCCTCTTTAGGTTTGGAGTCACTTTCGGTAATAGCCAAAAGATTTCCATCACTGTCTTCTTCTGCAAGATTGACATTATTGAGTTTTTCTGATTGTTTCTTTTGATATATAGTAACCAACATTTTTCGTCACTCATAGCAATCCCTCTTCATGTGTCCCTCGTTATTAGAATAGCAACAAACATTACTATTGTAGCTATCCTTGACTCTACCCATTTCATAACCACTTGTCTTCCTCATACGAAAAACAAGACCCCCTGCCTTGGCCTCAAAATCGACGATCAAATACTTCATCTTCTCCTTAGAATAAAGCGCATCATACACCTCGTCAATAGTAATAGTATCCTGACTATAGAAAATGATATATCTAAAAGTCACATATAAATGTGACAACGAACATAACAATATCAACCCAAAGGGTCTCCAAATCAGCAACGATTTTTTTGAACACTGATAGATGATCTTTCAAAGATACACCTTCCGTCAGCGATGAGAATACAATCGCTGCTTCAAGTATAACTTACTTGTCAAGCTTTTTTTCATACAAAGTTGCTCCAATTTTAACCACAACCCAGCAACACTTTTCTCCTTTATCACGTTATAAAAATTTTGACTTGAAAGATGAAGATGTATCTGTAATAGGGCTTTCTGATCCTTACGTTGCTTCTCCTCCGCAGTCATTGTTGCGAGCATTCTATCTATATCCAACAAAGTATCATCAAGATTCAATTGAGCAAGAACACCTCGCATCTTGATCTGCCACAAAGAAAATATATTGTTGCGATCCAAAAACGAAATATCAAATTTTATAGTTGACATCCTTGAAACTATGACCAAACAATTTAGACATCTCAAGAATAGCCAAAAAAACCTTTAGCTCTGATACCAATTGTTAGAAACAAAACAAGATACAAGATTCACTCTAATACTAATTTATTGATACTCCGGTCAAATAATTAAAAATGAGAATAACATAAGCAATTTGAAAATAATGGATGACAAAAAACAAGATTTGCGTGAAAATCCAAATTCGGGAAAACCACGGACATAAACGAATAATTCACTATAATCAATAGTAAAGGAGTACAAAGGATATCTCTGGACCAAACTAATAAGTTGGACAATTGGTCAATTTCAATATGTATTGTACACCATATATTTATAACCAAAGAATCCCCAATATACTATGAGAATTAATATATGAAGAGTTTAGTATAAGGTGAAGTCTTAATACAATGGGTAAAACTAATAATGGAAAATTTGTGATGAAATAAGAGTCAAATTTACTTTTGACTCCTTCAAGACATCTTGAAGTCTACTACCAACTCTTCATACTCTTCCAACAATATTTCCAATAAAAAACTCAATAAAAATTCGGGTCACAACCCAATTCTAAGAATAAGACATCTACCTTGTATCTTAAAAAATTCAACATTATTTCCTAAAAATAATCAGCATTATTTTAAGGGTACGTTAAGTATACGGTATTGATCGAATATAAGTGGATGGCACAAATTCCAAGATATTAATTTCTTTTTTCTTCGTTTAATGTTATTCTCTACACACTAGTGAATAAAGCCATAATAAGCTTGAAAATGAAGGGAGAAGTTCATGTCGTTTTTGGTTAAATTATTAAATGAGTCCAATAATTCATTTTTGGCATCTCATTAGCTAGTTATTAGTAAAAACGTTTTAAATATTCTGGTTCACCATCAATTGTTCAATTCACCTTAAAATCGGTTGATTCATATTTTTTAAAGATAAGAAATTTTGCTTTTATTCATTTATTTGACTACCAGTTCGATCATACGATTGATCATCGAAAGCATGCAATGGAAGAAGAAGACAGATTGAATACTTTTAGGCAAGAATACATCTATCTCACGTTGTTTAAGATTTTGACGTGTTATAGATAATTTAAATGCATTTAATTTTTTTCCTAGAATTCAAATTTCAAAATTTCAAAATCCAAATACCTCTTCAGAAATTCCACCCAATGAAAAAAAAAAAAAGAAAACCAAGAAAATGCAATTCCCTCTTATCATCTTCTACACTCCAGTGCAAAGAATCTACATGAATAGTTCTCAACATATTCCCTTCTCTCTCTCTAAACTCACCTTTTTGGGTTAAGTCATGAATTGATGCAATACAAAAAGAAGAGTGGCAAGATGCATTAAATAACAAGATGAAGAGTCTTTTAAAAACTCTTACACTAAAGTCTTATAAGTTTTCTTCTGGAAGTGATATTACCACTAATTTGCTATGTGTCTTGTTGAACTATAATGAAAAATGTTTATTGTATATAATTATTTACATAATGATGATGTGTCAAAATATAAGTGGAAGATATTTGATTGACAAGATTTTGATCCAATTGAATCTCGTCACATCATTTGTTGGTAAACCATTATATAAGTTATTATGTACATGTAGCATAACTGATAATGGAATTCTCCTACGGAATTTAGAAGTTCTTGACATTCATGAATGTAAGTCATGTATGCGTGGATGAAGAGTGGGGTAATTCGTGTTGTTCCTTAAACTCTATATGTCGCTTTCTTTTCAAACTTTATTGGCTTCATTTTGAATTTTGTCACGAAGAAAATATGCTCTTAAAGAATCTATATGGTCCATGTTGGGGACCTCAGCGACTTTTAGGGCAATTGCCGGCCTAACCTAGAAGCTATAAATAAGCCATACAAGCACAATGTTCATATAGGATGAAATTGTTCCTTTATAAATTTTACGAATGAATTCAACGAATTAAAATATTATCAATGTACTAACATTATAAATACATACTAAATATGCCCTTTATATATTCTATTAATTATTGATACTAAATAGGAATGGTGAGACCTATTACAAGTTGAAGCACTTAATTTTAATTAAAGCATGAAGTAAAAAGTCTCAAATAGTGTCATAGAACAAGATAAACAGCACTTAAAAAAATCAATGTAGTGCACTAAATGAGTAAATACGATGTATTATAAGTAGTTTTCTAAATAGCGTAAACGTAAAAAAGCGTTGAGGTCGAACTTAGGCGAAGCCTAGACATTAAAAACCGTAAAAAAAACGATTTCTTATTTTAATATTATTTAAAATTTTTAAATCAATATAAAAATTATTTAATAATTAAAATAAAANTCAATATAAAAATTATTTAATAATTAAAATAAAAAAAGTTGAAAAGCGTAAAAAAAAACATAAAAGCATGAAAAAGCGCGCTAGGCAGACCTAGGCTTAAAACAAAATAAACAAATAAAAAAAATGAAAAAACGCAAAAAAAAACGCGAAGCGAGGCATTTTGCTCTTACTTCGAACCTAGACGGCGCTTTCTAGAACGCTGATTATAAGACATCTTACTTTGGTTCCTAAATTAATCAACGTTATTAGGTACTAAACATATTTTAAAGGGTACGTCTTAGTGTTAACGTATTGAACGAATATAAGTGGATGGATAAAATTCTAAGATTTTAATTTATTTTTTCTTCTTTTAATGTTATTCCCTACACGCTAGCGAATAAAGCCATAATAAACTTGAAAATGAAGTAAGAAGTTCATCTGGTTTTTGGTTAAATTATTAAATGAGGCCAATAATTCATTTTTGGCGTCTCCTTCATGAGTCCAATAATTTAGTTTAGTAAAATTATTTTAAATAATAACTTTATATGTATCTAAGATTTTTCACCACAATTTATAATATCTTGAACTAGTTTATTGAAAAACGTCAAGATTTTCACCCAATTCTTTTAAAGGATCAATTTTGAAATTGAAAAACCTTTTAAGTAAGAAAAGTTTATTGAGCATGGTTTGTACCGAGTAATTTTTTTAAAGTTTTTCCTAAGTTTTTCAGCTGAGTCATGTTTACCAACTTTTCGCAAACGTAATCAGAGAAATACAAAATAATATTTTGTAACAAGCATATTCTTTTTTTCTGATCTTCTTTCATAGTGGCAGAATACGATTTATCAATAACTTTTGAAACATTTTATTGTACCAAAATTCATTTCATCTTTCATTCTCAAAAAGAAAAATCACATTTATCGTTAAAGACACTCAAGTCAAAATGATGTATAGATATCTTCACAAATATGACACATAGCACTGAAGCAACGTTAAAAGAAATAACCATATAGAATACGTCCAAAAGGTCATAGATATACAATGATCTAAACTCTCACGAATTCGTGAGACTCACGATCTCAGTTTTAAGGGAATTTTCTAGCAAGTAAGGTCAAGGTAACAATTCTAACCAAATATCAATTTAGCGACAATGATAGAATTGTACAATAGTCAAAGGATATCCAAATCACAATTATAACACAAGTAATAAGCAAGTAATCTTAATTTCTAGCAATAGGCAATGATTATCAGATGCAATGACCCCCAATTCTATTGGTCATCCCACACGATGACTTACTACTGTAGAAATTTAAAGAGTATCAATTAATTTATTAGAGCGGACCAATCTGTGGTCCGTATAAATGTGAGATATAAAATTTAATCAAGGATCAAGTTTTTATTACAAAATGAGCGTACACACGCTTCAATTACACAATGAACACACGTTCAATTTATAGTAGATTAATTTTCAGCCACATGAATCGAATTTTAGCAGTCACAAAGGCCAAAAGAGGCTCTGATACCAATTTGTAGTGAAAATCATATCATTCAATGATTAAAACTAGGGGCGGAGGGGGAGGGGGGGAGTCCTAGGGGGACTCGGACCTCCCAAATTTTTGACAAATTTTTTTAATTTTAAAATTTAATTTTTTGTATTTAACATTTTGTCCTCAAATGAATAAAAAACTCTACGCCCCTACCAATCCAAATCCAAGCATTTCCGTCCTGACTCCCGTTAGTAAATAAGCTTTTGACATTGGCATTAATTTTTCCAGTTGCTACTGCTACGATAGAGAGAGTATTTTCTGTAATGAATTATGTAAAGAATTGATTGTGCAATCGAATGAATGATAAATGATTAAATGATAGCTTGCTTGTTTATATTGAGAATGATGTATTCGATATGATTGATGATGATGTAGTTATACAACATTATCAAAGTATGAGAACTCGAAATGAACGATTGTAATAAGGTATGATTTTGCTAAATTAAGATTAGTACTTTCTTTTATACGTTTCTTGATTTTTTTGTTAATAATGTACATTAATTTTTGTTCCTTTGTTTCATTTCTCCATCACATAGTACCAACTTTTCTAATTTTAACAGATATTGTTTAAAAAAAAAAAATTCGGGGGGCAGCCGTGGGCCCCACCCCTTCAACTCTGGGGCCCCTTACTTCGACGAGCTAGCTCCGCCCCTGATTAAAACAGCACTAAGTTAGTTCCAAAACAATGAATAATATGAGAATCAATTGCTATAAATGTAAGACAAATACTCTCCTGTCGATTTCAAAGGATTTGGCGCCAAAAGTAAATTATACTGGGCTCAAATTTCAAGCCCAAAACACACAAAATAGCACCACACGAAGGAACCAAGAACTCCACTAAAAACCCACCCAAGAATCACACAGAGAATAGCCGCACACAAAGGTAGCAGCAAACAGGGAAAAACAGCGCAAACAAGGTCCTATTCTTGAGCCCTGGGCAAAGTGCCGACAAAGAGAGGAGGATATAGGTCAACAAAGAGGAGCCAAAGTCTGGCTAAGTGACGGGAGGAAGCACAAGAATCAGCCTCTCGTTTTCTCTTAAAAAGGGCTTTAGAATATGAGTTTTGCTACTTTACCATAGCGGTTGACATAGGGGATGATCGAATTGCCACAGGCGCCCCTCCAATAGGGGGCCGTCATGTGGCCATTCGGTCACCCCTTATGTCAAAGTTGATGTTAAAGTAGCAAAATTCTTAGAATATAGTCGTGTGTATGCGTGTATAATAAGAAAAAGGGGGCCCAACATATATACTATCATGGGAAAATTAGGTATAGTACCTACAAAAATTAAGTATTTGATTAATACCTTGAAACTAACTAAAAGTACAATTACCGTATTAATTATGTTTAAAACCTTAACACCACAACAAAAATCCAAATTAGAAGGGGAAATCCCTGAATCAGAAAACCCTCGAGAAAACTCTGTCCTCGACTTCGACTCTCCAATGTTCTTGTAGAGAGAAAACTTCACCCACCAATTTAATGCTGCTACATTTTTGTAGTTTTAACTAGAGTTTCCCATTTGGATGATTGGGTGATTTTGGGGGGTAAATCTTGAGCTAAAATCTTTTCTTGCATTGTAAATCCATGATTTTTGGTAAATCTTTGTTGATATTAGGTCGATTTTATCTATGATCCAAGTAGGCAAATTAATATCACGAATCAAAGTCATCCAAGAGAAATCTAGGAGTATAGAAGGAAATTCAAACTTGAAGAATTACACTCGTATGAGTTTGAAGGTAACATTGAATAAACTTTGTTTTTGAGGTTGAACTTTAAAATTGAGTAGTTTTTTCGTTCATTTATATTTGAAGCAAGTTTGTGTTAGAATAATTCTATTACGTGGACTTACATTTGATTGCAAATTTTACGGGTTAGATGTATGATTTGCAATGATACTGTGATTAGACCCAATATGTTAAGTGATTACTTGGCCAATTGTACACCTTGCGAGCTTTATTATTATAATATAGTAATTTTAATTATGTGGACCGGAATTATGTAACCCTAATTAGGGTTAGAGTCAGTAAGCTTTATAATTTCCTATATAATAGCTAGGTCCTCTCTCCGTTCCATATTGTTTATTGACTTGCTCTATTGATGATTGATTATTTTTGAGGAGCAAGGTGAAGAAGATCTAGATGCTAATATTCATATACAAAATGTCTTCTGCACTGCAGGTACGAATTTTAAACTATTAATTTAGAATTGTAATTCTTATTCCTAGCATGATTATTGTCAAATTCAACAATTGATATCAGAGCTACATGCTAAGATCAGAATCCTTAAAAAAAATAAAAAAAATAAAAGAAAAAATAATAATAAAAAATTGCCATGTTTAATTTCCGTCTTCTCTGCGTGTATGAGTGTTTTTTCTTCTCCAATTTCAACCCACGTTTTCCCACTATATATATATATATAATATTTGCTCTTTTTCCCTCTCTGTCACCCACTGTTTATGTATATATATTAATATATATGGATCTGTGTGAATTTGTGTTTGTGTGTGTGTGTGTGTGAGAGAGAGAGAGAGGTGTAATTAGGTTTGGAATATATGCCAGTAAATTTTTTTTGTTGGCTGCCTTTTTGTGTGTTCTCCTCTCATTCCCAAAGGGTTATAGATATTCCGTTTGCATTGGATACAATTTCTGTTTATATTGTTGAATAATTTCATCTTCTGTTTATATATGAAAATGATTAATTCCCAATTTTCTTGCCCAAATCGTTGATGAATTATGTACAAAAATCTGGGTGCTTAGATTTAAGTGTTGTTATACTTTAATGTTGATATGATATAAGCTCATGGAATTATAATCAGAGCTTTTGTGTTTGCCACTGAACTTCTGAAAATCTTTTCAGAAGTCGACAATTGCTAACGAAAGACACTGTGAAATAGGGTGTTTATTCTTACCCTTCATATTAAGTTGTCTGGCTAAAATTCGGTACATACTAAAATGAAATGCATAATATTGGATTTAAGGAGGGACTTTTGCTATAATTTCTAAAATTTGAGGCCTTCTCATAATTTTAATTTTAGGGTCAATTTCGCAATTTTCAAATATTAAATTTGAAGTTTTAAAAATGAGATTTTTAGATTTGATACCAATATATTTCAATTTCGACCTAAAATTAAAATTATATTTAAAATTAACGACTTTTTAATTTTTTGTTGAAATATTTGAATGTCGTTAGTATTTGTCCATTTAAATTTCATTTTCATATAATGAAATTTAATTGACAATTTCGTCTCACAATCGCACATGAATTTTACTTTTCGTTGGTTAATGATTGTGATTATTATTATTAAATTTTTCGTGGACTTCAAGTCTATCTTAATGCTCCCATTATGAGAAATATTTTGAAATAAAAGTGGATGGTAGCTACCAAAGTAGCACACTCATTTTTATTTATTTGGTTTTCTTTCAAAAAATAAATAAACTGGACGTTAGCATTGTAATTTTAAATTATTATATATAGTATCTTGCCCAAATATGTTATTATATATGATATTTTTGGAAGTTGGCATAAGACAGTTAACGAATTTACTTGGTCTAAAAATCCCCTTCTGCCCAAATGTGTCGGTGTTTCGAAAATCAATCTATTTTGTTAACTAACTTCCTTATGTGTTTTAAAAGTACCTTACAGCGTGTTATATTGTCAGTCCAAATGTGACTTTATAATGCTGCATTTAGGCTCTTACCGTAATAATGTTCATTTAGTTTTGACTTTAATTACGGACCATCAAATTAGTAGTCCATGTTAATTAGATGAATATGCTATCATCCATTGTCTGCACGCAATATGTTTGGATGACATTAAATATCTAATTTTTATGTTTGCACAGTTTTAAATGCCATAACTCTTTCGAGTCAATTGTCTGCTATTGAAATATTGACTGTGAATAATTATGTGAGATGGAAACGAGATGTAGAAATAGCACTTGGTCTTTTGGGTTTTGATTTTGCAATGGAGAAGCAGCTTTCGAAACTCAAAAATAAAAGCACTTTTGAATATGTGACTGAGTATGAAAAGTTGGAAATTGCTAATAGACTTTATTTAAAGATAATTAAGCACTCCATATCCGTTTCCATTATGGGTGCTATACCAGATAATGAAAATATTAAAGGTTTATGAATGTCACATGAGTGAGATTTGTTGAGTCTAATAAAGTTGAAACGGAGGTCTGATGGACAAACTGATGGATATGAGATATGATGGTGGAAGTGAAGTCTTGGCCTTAGTTTGTTTTGAGTATTCTTTTGTAGATGTTTCTTTGAATTCTTGATGGTTAGACTTGGGAGCTAGTATTCATATTGCGAATTCCTTAAAAGGGTTCACAAGCATACGGAAGTCAAGTGAGAATGAAGTAAGCATGTTCGTTGGGAATGTAGTTCAAGTGAAGGTTAAGTTCATTGGAGTGGTGAAATTGTCTTTGGTGTCTAGTTTCCCTCTTATTTCATAGAATACAGTTTTTGTACCAATAATGAGATGGAATTTAATTTCTATATCGAAATTTGATGCTTCTGGGGTTTTCTTTAATTTTGGTAATGGAATGGTTGAATTTTTTCATGATTCTCGTTTGATTGGAAATGACTTCTTATGTGATGGTTTATATAAATTCTCTTTGGCTTCTTTTGGTAAAGTCTCATGTGTTGTCAATGTGTTAAAGAAAAGGTCTCTAATTCGTGAATCATCCTCCATGTTGTGGTATAAGCGGTTATGCACATTTCAAAGGATGGGATGGAGATATTGTTAAAGTTGAGATACTTTACTCTCTCGACTTCTTTGATTTTGACACTTGTGTGGATTGTATAAGAGGAAAGTTGATTAAATCCACTAGGAAATGTTCCACTAGGAGTGATGGGATTTTGGATTTGATACATACTAATATTGGTGGACCTTTACCTTCCATCATATGTGAGAAAAAATATTTTATAACTTCTATTGATGATTTCTCACGATATGGATATGTTTACTTGATTAATGATAAATCTCATGCACTTGAGAAATTCAAGATTTTCAAAATTGAGATAGAGAAACAATGTGAGAAAAGTATCAAAGTTGTAAGATTTGATCGGGGTGGTAAGTACTATGAGAAGTATGACGAGTCTGGTCAAAACATGGGTGATTTTGCAAAGTTTTTACAAGGGTGTGGCATAGTGTCTCAATATACCATGCCAGGGACATCTGAGCAAAATGATGTTTCTAAAAGACATAATCAAACTCTAAAAGACATGGTCAGAAGCATGATGAGTAGAACAAACTTGCCACAATATCTATGGGGTGAAGCCTTGAAAACTACTATGTATACTTTGAACAAAGTTTCAAGTAAAGTTGTTGCAAAGACACCTTTCGAGTTGTGGACATGACGTAAGCTAAGTTTGGCTCATTTCAGAGTTTGGGGATGTCCAACTGAGGTAAGAATTTATAATCCATTTGAGAAGAAATTAGACCCAAAATTCACTCCTGATTTCTTTATTGGGTACCCAAACAGATCAAAAGGATATAAGTTCTATTGTCCAAATCGTGGTACCAAAATTGTTGAGTCAATCACTGCTAATTTTTTGGAAAATGACTTTGATGATACTGGGAGTTCTACGTTGAAGGAATTTTTTGTTGAACCGAGTCCAGTTATTGTTACAGTTTCTATTATACAGGAGAGAGTTATACCTCAACCAGCTGAAATTATTAATAAAAAAAACCTGGGCACCAAGAGGAATTTCAGGTTCCTCCAATAACGATTGAGTCAGTTCCTGAGCCACAAGTTTGGAGATCGTAAAGGAAAAGAAGGTCTGCATTGCCCAGTGATTATATTACATATTTGTTGGAGATTGATTTTAATATTGGGTATATTGTTGACCCTGTTACTTTTATTCGAGCGTTGACAAGTCCCGAGTCACATAAATGGATAAATGTTATGGAAGATGAAATAAATTCTATGGAACAGAATAAAGTTTGAGAACTTTTTGAACTTCCTCCAGATGCTAAAGCCATAGATAAGTGGATCTTCAAAAGCAAGTTGGACTCAAAAGAGAATGTTAAATGAAAGAATGCAAGATTGGTTGCAAAAGGGTTCATTCAACGAGAGGGCATTGATTATAATAAAAAAATTTCACCTGTTTCGTCAAAAGATTCTTTTAAAGAGAATTTGGTATGCAATTTGAATAAATCCTTATATGGCCTCAAGCAGGCCAGGTAAGGATTTGAAATTTGAAATTTGATGTCTCTTGGTTTTTCTGAAAATATAGTTGATCAATGTATTTATCTTAAAATCAGTGAGAGAAATTTTATTTATCTTGTCATGTATGTTGATGACATTTTACTTGCTAGCAGTGACTTGGGGTTACTTCATGAGACAAAGAAAATGTTATCGGTTAATTTTGAAATGAAAGATCTTGAAGGAGCTACTTATGTACTTGGTATTGAAATACATCGCGATAGAAATCGTGGTGTATTAAAACTTTCTTAGAAGGCTTATATATGACGTGTTCTAGAAAGGTTCAATATGCAGAAATGTGCACCTGGTGATGTACCTATCATAAAAGGGGATAAGTTTAACAAAGCTCAATGTCCAAGGAATGAGCTAGAAAGAGAATCGATGAAGATGATTCCTTATGCTAGTGTTGTGGAGAGTTTGATGTATGCTCAAGTTTGCACTAGACCAGATATAGCTTATGCAGTCAGTGTTCTCAATAGATTTCAGTCGAATCCAGGGCAAGAGCATTGAGAAGCAGTTAAGAAAGTTATGAGATACGTACAGAAAACTAAAAGTTACATGCTCAATTTTCAGCGTTCAAATCACCTTGAGGTGATAGGCTACTCAAATTCTAATTTTGCTGGATGCCAAGACGATTTGAAATTAACCTCAGGTTATATTTTCATGTTGGCTGGTAGTGCTATCTCGTAGAAAAGTGTTAAGCAGACTTTGGTGGCATCTTCTATTGTGCAGGCTGAATTTGTGGCATGTTATGGTGCTACAATTCAAGCCATTTTGTTAAGGAATTTTATTTCTGAGTTGAAAGTTGTTGACTCAATCTCGAGACCAATCACTATTTATTGTGATAATAGCGCAACAATGTTCTTTTCAAAAAACAATAAAAGTTCTTGTAGATCAAAACATATTGACACCAAATATTTGGTGGTCAGAGACAGATTCAAGGAAGGGCTGACGAAAATAGAGCATATTAATACAGAGGCAATGGTTGCAGATCTTTTGACTAAAGAACTCGCTCCTAAAGTTTTTAAGACACATGTTACTAATATAGATATTGTGGAAACCTTTGATATTTTTGGTTAGTGAGAGTTATTTATGTAAGAGAACTACGCTTTGACTTGATCCCTTCACGGGGTACGTTGGCAACCCATATGTTTTTCGGGTACAGCCACTTTCGATAATAAAATATATTTTCTCCTATCCATAAATTATTTTGAGCATGCATTTGACTTATGTCTTTTATTATGATATTATTTTAATCTCGAGATATAACAATTAAAGACATAAGATGAGTATCTTTTAGAGACATGTGGCTTCATTTTGATTAGAAGCATTTTGAGGACCGATATGAATTAGCACAATTTTTTATCACATTTGGTGCTAAGTTCATACTGCATACTACCACATTGGTTGAAGGATGGGGATTCATATCGATAAGGATGTTGGCATTTGTAATTGTGGTGTGGTCTTACATTGTTTGATTGTGTAACGACTTCCATGTTCGATGTTAACATTCTTGTTGGACCGGATCATGTTGTGTAAGGTGTTATCATTACAGCTATACTTGTGTGGCCACCTATGTAGTCTGACCCGTAGGTTAAAAGTTTTGTTCTATAGCAATCAAATGTTTGCCCAAGTGGGAGAATGTTTGAATAATTATATTACGTGGGCTTCCATTTGGTTGCGAATTTTACGGGTTAGATGTATGGTTTACAATGATACTGTAATCAGACCCAATATGTTTAGTGATCACTTGGACCGCTGTACATCTTACGAGCTTTATTATTATAATGTGGTAATTTTAAGTATGTGAGCCGAAATTATATAAATCCTAATTAGGGTTAGAGTCAGTAATTGGCCCCTTTATAATTTCCTATATAATGGTTGGGTCCCCTCTTCTCTCCGTATCGTTTATTTGCTTGCCCCATTGATGGCTGATTATTTTTAAGGAGTAAAGAGAGGAAGATCTAGCTGCTAATATTCAAATATAAGATGTCTTTTGCAGGTATGAATTTTAAACTATTAATTTAGAAATGTGATTCTTGTTTCCTAGCATGATTATCGTCAAATTCAACCGTTTGGGCATAGATTGTGATGAGTTTGTGTATAAATGCATAAAAAAATTTGTCTTTAAATTTGGGATTAGCTCCAAAACTATGGTAAACTATTTCCCTTTGATTTTCTAAGATTTTGACAAAATGTCTTAATTAAAAATGTTGAGAAATGTTGTTTTTGTTATAGTGAGAGGATTTGTAGCAGAATTTCTTGCTAACTCTATGGTCTGTTTGCATCGGATATGGAAAATTCCTATCTCGGCCAACCATGCCTTAGCTGGAACAGTAATAAGGATCGAGTTTCCTCATGGACTTAATAGCGTATGAGCAGTAATGGTACTAGATATTGCCACTTCTTGGGCTGTGACAATTCCTAGCAAGGCAAAAACCAACCCAAACCCTCAAAAGATCAATTAGGTTGGAAAATCAAATTTGAGGTTGAATTGAGTTGTATTGGGTTATGAATTAAAACATAACCCAACCCAATTCAAATTAATACTTAAATGGAAAAATCTAAATTGATCCTAGTAAGAGCAGCTAAAAAAGAAGTCCGACAGACTAAGGAAAGATTAAGTCGTATTGAAACCTTCCATCACATAACCAATTTAGTGTGGTGCAGTAGTCTAGTGAAGGTAAGACTACTAAATAGAGGTCTCCGATAATTATAAACAACGCTTCATTGTTGTTGAAATACACACAATTCTCAATTTATTTACTCTTTTTTATGAGTAGCACTTTTCAAAATTAAGCATGTCAGTGTTGTCAGATGTGCTCGACTGTTCGCCTCCACCTTTGTTAAGGGTACTATACATCGAGGTGTCCAAGGATTGAACTGGTTTATGATTATAACAAAAATGATAATACTTATATATCAATATTTTGTATCACCCCATTATCCGATGAAAAATCTTACAGAATATGAATACCTACTAACTTAAATTAAAATATAAACAAAATGATATGCTTGTTAAAGTACTCCAGCTACTCAGAAACTACTTGTATCTAATTTGAACATGTTTGGCTAAGCCTAGATATTTATAACTAAATTTACTCTTTAAGTAAACTTTTTTTAACTTAGGGCACAAGCTCTAATTCTCATTAAAAATAGCGCAATATGTTCTAATTCTCATTAAAATAGCACAAATCGACCAACCCAAGCTTGATTGATTTGGGTTTAAATCAAGAGTAATGTTATTTGTACATAATGATATACATAACGATGAGATGAGAGAGAGAGAGAGAGAGAGAGAGAAAAGATGAAAAGAAAATAAATTCAGTTATTATAATCTTTCTCTCACTTCCATGTCATCATTATGTACATCATTATATACAAATAACATTATTCTTAAACCAATAATTGGATTGGATTGATTTGATAATCATATTGAATTGTGTTTAGATTGAACAAAAAATCGTCTCAACCTAACACACGCCCAGTCTTGGTGACAATTCCAGCTGGTGCTATCTTTAATGTTATTTACGCATAAGCTAAACCAGATTTATATACATATTGTGAATGGACATTAAGCCCCCGTTTGGCCCCCATTTTTTTCATTACATTAAATTAATATTTTTTCTCTCTTCATTTCAACCACACATTCATCAAATAAAATAATATTACACACAAATCTAAAACTTTTTATTACTTTTCTACCACACATTCTCCCATCAATCACTATTCTAAAAATTTTCTACACCCCAAAATGGGGGCCAAACATGGGCTAAAGATCATACTATAAACTTATGCAGTTATGTGCTTGTCTATTTGTCTTGTAATATAGTAACTAAATTATTAAAATATTAAAGACTCTATTTTTAAAGATGATATTTTACAATTTAGAGATTAATTATAAATTTAGAGAGAAAATTTTTGAGTACTTTAACACGCTATTTATCTTTAACACTTAATTTTACTATTTCTAAAAAATATTCTTTTTCCTATCTTTTATTTTTACTAACTTTCCTCCAAATTATTATATTATTTTTTTTATTAAAAAAATGAAATATTGTGAATACATTTAATATAGAGTGTGTGGTGACACTCTATTTTAATCATAGCTATAAAAAGCGTAAAGTGTGACGAAGCAGAAAGGTCAAGCTTCAACCTAGGTGTAAAAAAATTGTTTTCTTATTTAATATTTTACATGTTAAATCAATCTAAAAATTATTTAATAATTAAAGAAAAATGCATAAAAAAAAAGCACACCAAAAAAAAAAAAATGCGAACAAAAGCGTGAGGCAAAAGCATTTTGAGCCCACTTCGCATCTAAGCATCAATTTTTAGAACATTGATTTTAATATGTTAATTTAAAGAGTCTCTTAAAACATAATTTTAAGAGTTAACTTTTTAAAATAGAAAATATCTTTTGCTTAAAACTCTCTTGATGATGCTGTTAGCAACTCCAAACATAGTACTAACGGTTAGAAACTCCAAAACACGGTACTATGTAATAGTTAACAACAAACTCACGAAAAATGTTAAACAATATGGCTTGTGCGAAATCAAATTGGATTCAACAATCCGGGAACCAATGAAATCTGCAAAAGATGAAATTAAAGAGAATTGGATAAACGAAAGATGTTAGACCACATGATGAACATGCGTGGACCACCGTGGTCACTCGTTGCAGTGGAGACAAAAAAAAAAAAAAAAAA
>CAIGRB010159943.1:32143-60050 GCA_903798255.1 Fraxinus quadrangulata
TATTTATTATTTAAATACAATAAATTTATAATTATATAATTAATGGTCACATATACATAATTATAGGTCACAATTTATTTATTGGTCACATATTGTCAAATTAATTAATCACAAATTATTTCGAGGTCACAAATCAAAAATTTATAAGTCACGATTAATTTTATTGGTCACATATTTTCAAATTTATTGGTCACGGATTATTTTCAGTCACATATTGTCAAATTTTTAGGTCACAGTTAAATACTTGGTTACAGATAACTAAATACTTGGTCATAGACCACTGGCACTATCACTTCCACCACCGCTACCGCCACCGCCACTAACCACCACCAACATTAACAACACACCATCTCCTCCTCCTCACCAACAAAATCACCATTTTCACTACAAAATTACATTCACAGCTGCCGCCACCACCACACAAAACACCACACCACACCAGCCCAATCCAGAGTCACCACTGCCAACACGAGCACGCGACTACCATCACCACCGCTACACGTCCTACCTAGATCCACCGCATCACCATGACCACACAACATCACCAATGCCACCCTAAAATCACCATTGCCAACAACCACCACTGCCGTCCTACCTAGCTCCACCGCACGGCACCACCATCACCACACAACCTTACCAACCCCAGCGACACTCAGATCGAGGAGCCCATACTGGTGGACCTTTCTTGCAGCGACGAAATCAGCCCCAGATCCACCTCCTCATGGCAGCGTCACGATGCTGCGAATGGCTGCAGTTTCCCCGCTGCCACGAACTGCATCGTCGCGACGTAGTTGGGAAATGGAGTGAGAGACGAAGAAGACGAGGGAGAGACAGGGAAAGAAGGGGAGGGAGAAGGAAGGTGGAGGAAAGTAAAGGGAAGAGGAGGAGGAGTCGACGCTGCTGCCGTTCAGAGCAGTATCGTCGCGACGCTACAGTTGGGAAATGGAGTGAGAGACGAGGGAGAGAAAGGGAGGGAAAGGAGGGAGAAGGGAGGTGGAGGAAAGTAAGGGGAGGATGAGGAGGCGCAATCGTGAGAGGGAAATGGAGTGAGAGAAAAATTAGGTTATGAATTATAGTTTTAATATAATACTTGATTTTTGAATAAATAAATTTTTGACCTGATTTTTAAAAATAAATTTTTAAACACCTGATTTTATGTAATTACCACATAATTAAATGGGAAAATTATCCAAAATCCTACATCTCAAGTATACAATTTTCTTTTTAAAAAAAAGGGTGCAGTTTTAAATTCATTAATCATGTACTAACAATTAATCTTGTTGGACAGGGTCATTGACACGGGATTTAAATTTTCCCACGTGTGAAGGTTAGTAATTGGAGGGAAACATTGCCACGTGAAAGAGGAAGTGAAATACACGTGAGACCCTGAGAGTTGTTTTGAAGGAACCCACATCAGAAAATCCCATTAATAACACTAAGCAACCTTTACTAAATTTTTCCCCAACTTTTTCAATGTTAGAATCCCATTTGGTGGAAGATTATTTGGCGTGACATCTCCTGCAGTTACCGGTCCGATGAAGAGAAGAATTTTTCCCCAAATTAGTAAGCGATTTTTCATCAAATTATTTTGAGAGACCGGTCCGACCAAGAGAAGAAAAAGTATGTTAATTTATTTTTCGTTAATTGATGTACTACTGATGTTTCTTTAGTTATTATTCTGGGGTTTCCATGGTGGTAGTGTTGTGGCTCTTAACATTGTTGAAGTTGGGGGTTGTTGGAGAGATTAGGGATGATATTATAATTTTCTTGTCTTTTTATTTATATCTTATTAAAATTTCATATGTGTTGTTCATTTTAACACCAAATTTGTCGAGAATAATGGTATTTATTTTGAGAGCTTGAGACACTAAATTGCAATTTTCCCTTTTTATAAATTGTGCATGTGTACACTTCTTATTAAAAATAAATTCTATCTGCACATAAGCAAATATATTGAAGACAATCTTAACAAATAAAGTGACTCAAGTATTTTTATTTATTTTAAACAAAGAATACAAACTATTTCGACCATCTCAGTACTTAAAGTAGCCATGAGTTATGTACTAAATTTTCATTATGTTCTAATTTTGTTGATAAGCATATGCACTCTGCTGAAGTAAAGAACGTGTTTGAGAATAATTATGTAACTACATATCGTAGTGTTAGTTGCTCTATTACTAAATGGACCGATTACGTTATTGCAGCCGAAGAAATTATAGACGAAGTGCCAAACGAGCACAATGATGTTTCGGTGGAATCGAATTATGAGAATGAGATGGACTCCGTTATCATAGTAGAAGGTCAAACCTCATAGGGAGACGGTGTGATTGTACCTCAGGCGGGTATGCAGTTCAAGGATTCGAAGGACATGTTTGACTTGTACAAAAAATATGCGTACGCCGTTGATTTTCCTGTTAAGAAAAGAAACTCGAAAAGGGAAGTCAATGGAGAATTGAGATATGCGACACAGACATGTAGCCGTGAAGGTCGAAGACTTGGTAATACTAGCGAATCTTTGAAGCCACAACCAACAATTCTGATGGGCTGTAAAGCTAGAATCTCTGCATCTATAGATATTTATGGAGCCTAGAGAATTAACACAGTCCACCTCAACCACAATCATGAAACTAGCCCGTCGAAGTCTAGGTTATTTTGATGCAACAGAGAGTTAAGCGCACATGTGAAACACAAGCTACAAGTGAATGATTTGGCAGGAATTTCATTGCATAAAAGTTACAATTCTGCAGTCGTGGAAGTAGGTGGTTATGAGAACATGAGTTGCATGGAAAAAGATTGTTGAAATTACATTGAAAAAGTGAGACGATTAAGATTTGGAGAAGGAGATACCGCAGTAATACAGTCATACTTTTCAAAAATACAAGTACAGTGCTCGAGATTTTACTTCAGCATGGATTTGGACGAAGATTCGCGGCTGAGGAATGTATTTTGGGCAGATAATCGGTGTAGGCAAACGTATAAGGAGTTCGATGATGTTTTTACATTTGATACCACTTACCTGACAAACAAGTATGACATGCCTTTTGCCCCTTTTGTTGACGTCAATCATGACGGACAATCAACACTACTTGGTTGTAGTTTGGTAATCGAATGAAAATGCAGATACTTTTGTGTGGTTGTTTTGAACATGGCTTCAGTGGATGCACAGTAAGACACCAATTGGAATAATTACCGATCAAGATAGGGCAATGCAAAATGTAATTCATATCGTTTTTCCAAATACAAGGCATAGATGGTGTTTCCGGCACATTCTGAAGAAGTTGCCTGAGAAGTTCGGATACCATGATGATAAGGCATCGATTTTTATACACGTATTGGTTTATGATTCAGAGTTTGTTCAAGAATTTGAAGAAGGTTGGGCTACGTTCATTGATACTTACGCGTTGCAGGATAATGATTGGTTGTCTGAACTATATGAGAACAGAGGCCGTTGGGTTCCTTGTTTTCTGAAAAGTTTCTGGTCAGAGATGTTAACAATACAAAAAAGTGAGAGTATAAATGCATTCTTCGATAGGTATGTACATTCCAAGATCTCATTGAAATAGTTAGTCGAACAGTATGAACGAGCATTGCATAATAAAGTTGAGAATGAGTTTCAAGCTGATTTCAAGTCATTTTCGCAAATGTTATCGTGTGTAACACAATACGAAATGGAGCAGCAGTTTCAATCAGTTTACACAATCACAAAATTCAAGGAAGCTCATGATGAGTTCACGGGGAAGGTTTACTACGATTTCATATCTACTTCGAAGGGGCACTCTGGGACAATGTATGAGGTACAAGAGGATGTCATGTATGTGGGCGACGCAAGAAAAAAAATTCTTCATCTCATTCGACAGACAGAATTGTGATATAATTTGCAATTGTCACTTGTTCGAGTTTTGGGGAATAGTTTGTCGGCATGTGATTGCAGTATTGATTCGTCGTGATGTCACATTATTTTCAGAAAGGTACATACAACAGAGATTGAGGAAAGATGTGAGTAGAGCACATACCAGGGTAGTAGTGAATTATGATGGTTTGGTTAGTTATCCTGAACAGTTGAGATACGACGACATGTGTCACGCTTTCTCGCAGGTGGCAGACATTGCCACAGATGATGAATGTGAATCACGTGTGATTATGGACTCAGTAAAACTTAAATGTGAAGATCTTATGACGTCAAAAAAGTCGTGTAGTGGAAGCAATGCCACCTCGTAGCATATTATTCAATTAGCTGATTAGTACACTGATTCTCAAAATAATGCCAGCGTGACTATACAAGATTTGAAATCATCGAGCACAAAGGGGCACCGAAGAAGCTTCGAAGAAAGGGTCCATTACGAGTTCAAAGAAAGCCAATGTATGTTAACACCTTAGACTGTGAACTTTAAATGTGTCGAAATATTAACTAACTACATTCGATTCACATTCAGGGCAGTTTAGCAACGAGCAAAGGGAAGTGCCCGAGAATGAGGCAAAGTGATGTGGCAGAGAGTGTTGTCGACAATTAATTAGCTCAATTACAACAATATTCTGTGTAGACATCATTCTCATATTTACAGTATTTCGTGCCAACAACATTCTCGTTACCACAGTATTCTAATGTAAGACCATTATCCCTTTCAGGACTACTACTGTCTTCAAGTTTGATCCCTCCTTCATCAGCAAATGTTATATACAGTTCACAAGGTAAGAACAGTGGAAGACATTTAAACTTCAGATGTGTAGTTATTTCATGTATGCACATTTAATGATCTCATGTATTGTAGGTGAAGCAATGCTTTACTACTATCCGCCTTTACCGTACCAAGGTGGCTTAGGCAACTGATGTTGATTTATGTTTGATGAAAAAATTGTCCTTCCATGCAAGGAATAGAAGGTTCGTAAGGGGGAATTCTAATATTTTATATGCTCACGACCATATGGTAATTCTTTGAAGTTTGTCTCAGCGCTATTGGTGTTGCAGAGTTTCTTAGTGCTTTTGGTGCTTCAGGCCTTTCTCCAAGCCCTTTGCATTGTCCAGTTTTGATCTGGAGCATTTTGGGCCCCACATATTGAGAAAACTTGGGTAATGACTAGTTTCTTGCTTGGGGTTATGAAAATTTATCTATATAATATGAAATCTTTATGCACATTCCCCTTCTATTGGATGGTATATGATCCTTGGTGTAGTTTTACTTACTTTCATTCACTGATCTTAATAGCATCAGGGCTATTTTTGAGTCCCAACACTATTCTACATGCATGACTCGTCTTTATTTTCACGTGCGGGTTCTTTTCTGTTAGTTTTTCCATAAAGCTTGCAAGAATTATCATTGGGCTTCAAACTTATGAAAATAAAAAATGGAAATACCAAGAACCGTCCTGCAGCAACTGTGTTTGTTTTGTGAAATAAGTTCTTTCGTTTGTTGGTTGGTTCTTATAAAATGGTACTCGTGTTTCCTTGTGTTCCATTAGTTTGTATTCGCAACTTCCTAGAGGTTTTTAAAGAACTTGCATTGTCTAGATTTTAATTGAAACATATATAGCTTACCCAATATTTGAGTATTATTATGTGCCCAGTTTGATGTTCCATTGGTTGTCTGATTATTGTTTTTCCCAATTTCTTGTAATCTATAATAAGAGTTTGGTTGTATACTTGATCTTAGTTACTCTATAAGGGATTAATAAACTTGATCATTTTTATTTTTTTTAGAATAGATGAAAAATAGGATTCTTATATTTGTACTGGCATTTAGTCTGAATTTGGGTCAGGTGAGACAAAATTTAGATGGTTTTTAGGTTTGCAGTTAGGAAATTAGCAATAGAACTTAAATAAACCAATATGCAGGCAACATAAGATGAATTGCTTTCTTTTTCCCACGAATGCTTAGGAAAGGACATGCATGTTTTCGAGCTATGCAAGTAATAAACCAATGCACATCTTCAAACACAGTTACAAGTAGAAATTACTGAATCTGGACGAGACTAATACACTAAACAATGAAACTATTTCAAGTGCAAAAGCAACATTGAAATGGGAAACAGGTTCATTGCCAATGTAGAATCCATGAAAATCTGAATCATTTTTACTTGAACCAGCTCGACTCGTTAACATCCCTACATGAAAATCAACACTCTAAGGTCAAATCGAGCATTAAATATAAATAAATAAATTCATATTAGAGGTTAAGTTAATTTGGTATCAAAACAATTGATATGATATTTATGAAAATTACAGGTTGAACATGAAGGAACATATAATGTAATGTTAAGGGGATAAATTTCACATTGAATAAATATAATGAAGGAATAGCATAAGCACTAATACATTGTATATTATATTTATTCGATGTGGGATTTATCATCCTCTTCACATGTTCAACAAACTAAGTCTTGTTTATAATAAATTTGAAGCGAGTAAGTGAATATCTTTTAGTAACCTAAGTCCATATATGTTGTATGTTATATTTATTCGATGTAAGATTTATTCTTGAACATTGCAACAAATTTAAAGGGGGTACGTGAATATCTTTACACTGTTGTGTTTGATTAGTTGAAATATGTACTGAAGTATTCAATCAAACCGATGTAAACACAAAATGTTGTGTTAATTTTGTTAGGATTTTTGGTAAGGTATTGTCTAAATAAAATAGGGTTGTACTTATTTTTGTCTATATTTCAAATAGAATAGAATTTTCGGTTTCCTACTTGTAATGGACTTGTTCTGAATTCCACATGGCATACAAATCAAAAGGCTATCCTTTTGTGTCCTTATAAATAGAGGTTTTCCTTTAATGTTTCATTTATATCAATTTGTGAGATGATTATGAGCTAACTTGGGGTGAGATTTGAGATTGTTGTCTCCTCTGGTACGTAATAACTAATAAGTGGGTTTTCTTAGTATGTAGATTCTTGTGTGTACTTTGGGGTTGGAGGTGTGTGAGAGATTATATACAAGTGTACCAATTTTTCATATAGTATAATATATTAATATCTCTGTTTTTGGCAACCTGTAATTTTTCTTTGATTTTGAAGTTTTCTACATAAATCTGTCTTTGTTTTCTCCATCGATTTTATGTTTTCTTACTTCTAAATGAATTTTCTAAAATTTTATTAGATACCAGACTACGTGCTTGTTAGGAGGGGGGACATCGTACGTTCCGACTAATGAAATCCCAGTTGATTTTCGCATGGTATTCCCAGGATCTTTCCATTTATCAGCACAAAAACGGTTTGATTTATTCTTGTATAGCCATTGCCTATTAGTTGTAGTGCACATAATGTATATCTACTTGACTGCAGATTTTTATGGTGTTGTTTCGCTTGTATTGATGTGGGTTTGCACTTTTAAGTTGTTTATCCATCAATCTAGACACTGAACACAGTTGATACGATGAATTGGACAGAATAACCATAACTTTTTTGTACAGATCTATGATGGAAGAGAATTTGAAAGACTGAATTACATCACACAATTATTTTACAAAATCTGCAACTAAACAAAAATCAATACAAAAAAAAGGAATAAAACTATATCACATCTTATTTTCCTTCTAAAATCAACATTTCAGTAACAAAGAGAAGCTCTAATAGTAAAATCATAACAGCTGAAGAAAATTGAGGAAGGTTTATCGGCAAAAGAAAGAAAATGCACCTATAAAGTTCAACGGGTTGAAGGCAAAGCACGCCAATTGTTAGCCAGATGCATTGCTCTATCATGAGAAGTTGCTGATAATTGTTGAACGATAACATTTTTGACATGAGTGGCAGCAGTCTCACCAGCTCGTGTAGCAAGCTCCAGGTATACCACAGCCTTCATCATCTCCCCTTCCTGGTGATAGCATGTTTGGCTAAGATTAAAATTATGTACAAGTACTTTCTATATAGAAAGAAAAAAGATGCTTTTCCACAAAAGAAAGTTCGTGGGCCAAAAGAAGTAACTTTGAAACATGTTTGGGATAAAAAGTAGCTTAGAAGTTACTCTAAGCTTAGCCAAACATGTTCCAAGTAGTAGCATCAAAGACTTCCATCAGTTTTTCACGCTACTCCTTAAAATACATAGAAGATGTCTTATATAGACAATTTTACCGAGTAAAATCTTAAAACCCCTTTTTCACACAACTCTCTTATTTCTGCAAGTCCTGAGCAAAAATGTGGACACGTAAGCATCTATCGATGTCACCAACATCACTTAAAGAACTTTACTGTGAAAGAATGGGTTGTATTGCTAACTTACGGAAAAAAGACCCAAACCGTGCTCAAACTGTGCTTTGCTATGACCACGATCAGCTGCCTTTTTCATCCATTTCCTTGCTAATCTGTGTGACTGGACCAGCCCCTGGCCTGAAGAGAAGCACAAGGAGGTATTATACATAGCACGCACATACCCCCCTTCTGCAGCTCGTAGATACCATCGAGCCTGTCAAGATTAGAATTTAGAAATTCATAAGAGTCAAAGTTATTATAAGAATCCACATCGAAAGAACAATATGCTATCAAAAGTTATCACAATATGGATGGCCTTAATTATCTTGACTACATGGGAGTATCAGATATTCCTTGTGCACTATTCAACTCTAATCAAGAGTTTGTTAAACAGAAAATAACTCGACATGATCAGCCAAACAAGGATCGTGCCTATATTAATTAGCTCGATAAAAGTAATTTCAGAGAGGTAGCACTGAACTAAATGAAGCGAAATCTATTGAAGTTGTGTACTTGTATTACAATTTAATCCGATTTTGACCATTATTTTCATATCCGTAATAATGCGAAAAGAAGGTCCGGCTCCAAGTTGTTCAAGAATAGTGGCTTTGAGTTTCTCCGACGAAATGCTTTGGGGAGTTGAAAATGAGCATAGATCTGGAGACTCCCGAATATGGCAACCTTTCGAACTACTGCTGAATCCATGGGCAAGCAAGAGACAACCTGGCGGAGTTTGAATAGATATTGGTTGTGCTCGAAAGGTTATGAATCAATTTACAAGTCCAATCCTCGGCAGAACTTGGATAAAGTTGAGCCAAAAGTTCTCAATTCAAGATATATTCAAGAGGAAGCGGTATCTCTTTAGGATCTACTCCAACATTTAAAAATTGGTTAATCTTCTCTTCTGAATCAGATAGATTCATATCTAAAAGAGGTTAACAATAAGTTCTTTCAAAACCCCTCTGTTAAAGGTGTTCCAGAAATGTCTGTGATCAAGTAAAAAGTTCTATGAACGAATGTATCATATCGACTTGGAAAATGGAAAGATTTGTACAAGTTATACGTTTGTCACCACAAATCTAATAGCTTCTTGGAAAGAAGAAGAAAATTAATATGAACCAGCAGGATCTAATCAGCAAAACAAATTGAAGATCAGATTTCAAGATTTATTCTACAACTGTATAAATTGATTATCGAGAGTAATAACAACATTATACCGCTTCTTGGAGGTTTTGGTGGAGCCCACGACCTTGATGCCAACAAAGTGCAAATTGGTACTGAGCTCGAACGTTACCAGCAACTGAAGCTTTATATATCCAAGCAATTGCCTCTTTGTCATTAGAAGGATCAGCTGCACAATTTACATAGCTCAGGACGATATATAGCTAGGGTACTACTGCACATTATTGTTACTGTTCATTACAAATGCAAATCCCTTTTTATTACCCTGAAAAAAGACATTATTTTAATTAACTATGAATGTTTGTGCTTATTTGAATTCATAATTATCAGTTATCTCCATCTCATTTTCACGGTCACTCTTAAGAGCTCTGTCTCATTGGGGAGAAAACTCGTTAGCTGGTAAAGGATGCAAGAAACAAATTCCAAAATCAATCCTTCAGTTCAACTAAATTACCTTTTAAAACCTATGTTTGGCTCATGCTTATAAATAATTTCGGGAGACCCACAAATACTACTCACTTATCCACACTCATTTTAATATACTTATAATTTAAATCGTTCATAAACATTTCCCAGAAATGCTTCAATCTCAATGTACATGCTTATCTTCAAAGGCCTCTTGTTCTCCAGTAGCCCAAAATGGAATATTAGACATTGACAATGGCCAGAAGTAACAGAATTTTTTTGGAATCTGCTAATCGATATCACCAAAAAAAAAAAAAAGAAAGAAGGGCCTTGATTTTTGTAAACCATGTTCTATTGACAAATCCAGAAACAAGGCACTTCTTCAACTGAATACCCTACACAAAATAGAAATATATTAAATACGTTCTCTTCACACATTGCAAAGGAGCAACTGAGACACAGATTATTCACTTTTCTTTAGTCGTATTTTAATTCAGTATACAAGCTTTAGCTGTTGAGCACTTGACTGGAAATTTGTTCAATGGAAAACGGAACAGTTCTTCATTCTATGATAGTTATTCTCAATGTTCATGGCAGATAGGCAATGAATCAGCAACAAAAGATGTTACCTCAGCAAAGGCTTATGAATCAGGGCACGTAAACGATTATTAGCTGCTTAAACTGAAATATTTGTTAACTTAACATTGAAAAAAGAAATTTAGCTAAGTCCTAGTATTTGGTCGGGACGGACTTCTCCCACCGAAAACTGCTCCAAACTTTATGATATTATTACGTACATGCCAGATTGTAATCAAATGCGGCATAACCACCTCAAAGAGGAAAACATGAAATAGAGTAAATCTAAAAATAGTTTTGAATGGACTAGGAAATCTAAAACTTATTACTTCACTGTCCATGAAATAGGGCCTTCTATTCCAATTGTTCTTTTGACATTAATCAACATGAAATATTTAGCAAGGCAACCCCAGCTCGGAATTGCTGGTCAATCCTATTTCCTGACAGGTCTATTATAAAAACTGTACACTTATCAGAAACAATAGAATTACATTCAAAGAACTAAACTTTCATCACAATCTAGACCCGCTCACTTCAAATCAATTTAAATTCTAAAGTCCTATTGCATATAAAACACAAGTTCAACAAAATATACGAGATTAAGTAAAAGCTAAAATATAAAAAAGCAATTACCTTGCAAATACGAGATACCCAAATTGCACTGACCAGCAGGGTTACCAAGCTCAGCTGCCTTTCTATACCAAGCAACACCCTCTTCTTTTTTCCCCATTTCCCAATAAATCAATCCCGCGTCCACCATGGCCATTGTGGACCCACGCGCCGCCCCCTTTAAGAAGGAATCCAAAGCCTTCTTCAAATTGGGCTTCACTCCGCCACGGCCGTGCTTGAACCGCTTGCCCCACTTCAAGAACAGCATTGCCTCCCTCAACGGCCGGAGCGCGTCCCTCCACGCTCTGCATACCAGCGACGCTGACTGCAGGTTGGGCAGCGAGAATGACGAGGCGATTCTAGCTAAAACATCGTAAGGGAGCGAAGAGAAATCCGGTTCCTTAGACTTCGGCGACGATGAAAACAAGGACGATGATGATGAGTTAGACGATAATGAAGTGAAATTGAGCTGATGGGTTTCGGGATCTTTGGTGGATTTTTTGTGGGGTTTATTGGTGAAAGGGAGGCCGGTGAATTTATAGCTGCCGGATTTGTAAGGCCAAGTCTTGTGCTTCATGGTGGTGGAACTGGTGATGCTGCGCGGCGGTGGTGGAGGTGGTGGCCTATTTGAAACGTACCAACAAATTTATCAACGTCATGACGTATCACATTTTGTGCGTCGTTTATGTGCACAATGTCGTCAAGGTGCAACTTGCAAGTGATATTTGTTCTAGAATATTCTTTTTAAAATTTTTCTATTTGTACGTAAAAATAATATATACATACATAATATGATGTGGACATAAAAAATTGAATGAAAAAAATTGATTGTATTTTAAATTAACAAATGATAGAACGTGTGATATTATATAATTTATTATGTAAATTTTGATATATCGATTGTTTTATCCATATATTTAGTTTTAGAGAAAATTACATTTTAGGTCCCCTATTTATTTACGATATGAAAGTAAGTTTATAATCTTTAATTATAGTAACACAATCTAGAGATGACAACACCAAGGCAAGCCTGATCCCCCATAGGGATTTCGTCTAAAAATGATGGGAATTTCACGTTTTACCGACTTAGCTAGGTCGGGAAGGGCAAAGAAATTTGCCTCGAGTTGAGAAAGGGGCTAGGGTGGGAAAAATAAGCATGGATGAGGATGTGAGCAAGGAAGGGTATCCTTGGCCATGCCCTCTTCGTAGCCAATTTCTAAGTTTTGGATGACTGAAATCTTGTTGATTTTATTTGCCTATCTTGGGATAGCAATAATATTTCTCAATATCTCCCCCAGTAAGACATTAAATGTATGATTTTTTGCAGTCGTCAATATTCCAACATTTTCTTGATGCTCCTATGCTATTTCTATGTAAAATTTGAAAATGGGATAGCATTAAGTAATTAGAATTACTAGTTTTTTATATATTTCCCATCTCAAATGCCATTTCTATTCAGCATTTTTCAACATTTTTGGCATTACGTGTCATAGACACATTTTGCAGGGATGCGTTCGAAGGATTGTTATATTTTTTTTTCCTTTTTCATTTATTTATTTTTAAATAAAAATAAATGTTTAATAGAGAAAATTAGTCAACTGAATACTGATAAACGTATTTTATGCACTTATTTCAGTATCTATTCTTGCTCGATTATATGTAAATTTAGTAATTGTCTACTTAATTTGTGTAAATTATGTTAATCGTTAAAAAAAATAATAATAATAAAAAATAAAAATAAAAAAAAACTTGGGATACAATTGGTATTGGTGTGGAAATGGTTATTCAGAGCTTAATTGAAGTTGATTCAGAGTAGTTGAATATTAAGCGAATTGCAATTGATCAATTAGACTTCTATTTGAGTCACATTAAAATTTTCATTTCCATTCTTCTACTCATTTTTAATCACATATTCTTCATTAAAATAATATTTTTAATCACATTAATAACCTTTTTTTTAACTACACATTCTCCATCAATCTACTATTTCAAAATACATTCTTTCAAAATAATGTGACTCAAACACACTTTAGGAGTATTAATAAAACGTTCGATAAAAATGCATAAGTTTTGAGAGTTAAATTCAATATTTGAAAAGTATATAAACTAAATTTCAAATTTCAAAATTTGCATTGAATAAAATATTAATGTTTTGGGATAAAGGGGACTTAATTATGAAGATTAGAAGAAGAAGGACTAAAATTGTATGAGAAATTGGTCAAATTGAAAAATGGAATTCTTTCTTTTATCTTCGCAAACTCTTTCTCAAAACCAATTGAAACAAGAATTTTAACTCAAATCTTAATTTATAAATACATATCTTAGTCCAAATATTGAAAGAGACTTTAAACACATATTATACAAGAATTTTAACTCAAAGGCTCCTCCTAGGAAAATAAAAGTCATATCGATTGCAAGAAAATAGAGCCCAAAATAAAAGAAAAAATCAAGGAGCTAGCATTTCAAGGTTCTTACAAGACAAAGATGGATTTTCAGTGCAAGATTTTCATCTTTTTTCCTTTTTTCTTAAAATCCAATGCTATTCTTCTTTTATTTTTCTTCTCCCATGATGTGTAATTAAACAAGTAGATAGGATGAATGATTGTAACATAATTTTAAATATTAATTTTAACTTTCAATTGATGCTTGTGAATTGTTTTTACTTCTAGTCTTAATGCTTTGAATTAATTGTTCATTAATTCAGTAATTTATGGACGATAATTATGTCGAGAGACGAATTATTAGTCTATACCACGTAGTAAAAATTTGTAATTTGAATTAAATGATAGATATACACTTTTATGATTGTCGTTAAATAATTTTTTTGGAGATTGAATGCTCTTGATTAAAGCTTATTTGTATTCATATAGAGATATGATATGTTGACTTATTGGATATGATTGGTTTAATTTTAAAATTAATTTATAAGAATTCGATTGGTACAAGTAATTAGTTGTTAGAAAAATGAGTAATTGAGATTAAAAGGATAGTTATCGTGAACTCGTGAATTCTAGCACTTTAATCATCATATGACTAATTAATTTTTTTTGGTATATTTAAAATAAAAACATAAAAATAAGATGAATACATTTTTTTTGTTCTCGATTGAATTGAAGTTAGGCATAATTAAATCAACGATTATATATTAGTACTCGTGAGAAAGGTAATTCGGACTCTTAAGTTCAGTTTACTGCATGTTATGATTCGTATACTTACGTGATATAAAATCTATAAAAAATAAATACCTGATGTGCAAAAACCTTATAAATGGTTTCCGTTTATTGGGATCAAAGTATTGCAAAATTGAAAAGTTAGAAAATATTTGTGCTATTTTGAATTGATTTGAGGACCCTAGCATAAGTATTACCCTTTCTTATCACTTTATTCAATAACGTTTTAGTGTATATAATTATAGTTTGTTATTTTGTATGTTAAAAAACGAAGAAAGAATAAGAATAAAATCAGAGAATAGAGAATTACTATATGAATAGAAATAAGCTTTAATCAAGAACAAAACTAATGATGACAATGGGTCAGGATGGCACTATTGTTCCTACCTCACGGGAATTTCACCCGCCAGTCTCGCTCGTATCCCAGCCTAGGGTGGGGATGGGAGCCCCACTTCAATTTATTTATTTTGGATCAACACTTTAGTTTTGCTACTTCATTTGTTTAAGACTCTACTCAATCGCTCGACTGGGAAAGAGCGATTGCTGAGACTTTCATTTACCTTTAATTATTTATCTTTCTTTTATTGCCACGTATCTTTCAAAGTCTAGCTAGACTTTTGTATTTGACTAAAAGTCCGTTTGATTGTAAGAGTGGAATTTGGGTGGAAAAAAATAAATTTTAGGGAATTGAATTGTCTAAAATTGTTTTATTGGAAATTGTCAATTAATTATATTTAATTGATATAATTTTTCAATTGGAAAATATTTAAATTTTGAATCTATTGGTGTTCTTTTGGTTATGTTTTTTGTATGGAAGATGTCCATTAAAGGGATTTTTTTTTTAATGATAAAATTTGTATCCATTGGCAAAAAATAAAAGGAAAAAAAAAACCATTTTCCCACCTAAATAGTGAGAAAATGGTTTCCTTCATTTTCTTCAATTGGTGTAGTGTGGGGGTGGATGGACTTAGTTTTCCATGGCAAACAAAACCCATCAAACAATCATTTCTATGAAATTTCCATTTTCCATGGAAAAAAAAAAAGACTATCAAACATAGCCTAAGTCTCCATTTGGAAGAATTTATAAATAGTTTAACTTACAAATTGATAGAAATGATTGATAAATAAGTGAATACTACCAGTGAATCCATTAAAATGTGTGGTTGAAAAAAAAGTTTGATCACTTATATATAATTTATAAGTTTTTCAAACGATGGCTTAGAAGAAACCATCAAAGATTTACTCTCGATTGTTGATTTTCTCTCGATGTATTATATATATTATCACTCAGTACAAAAAAATTATGAAACCAAAGGGTGAAATGTACATGCTAATCTAGTAGTGCTATTCAAATAGCATAGGATTCTAATCCTTTATTCCATGACCTTAGGTGTATGTATTTTGTCTTTTGCCTTATCACAAGAGAACCTTCTCACTATCATATGGCGTACTAGGTGGGTCGAGAGTCAATTGTTTTCGAGACATATGCAACGTCAACTAAAGAGAAGATCATTTTTTTCTTAGTCATTGAATAGACAAGATAATCAGTCCAATTTCATACGTTGTTTAATCGTGAACAATGAATACTAGATGGCTTCTTTTCCTAGTCAATGGATACACAAGGAATTCAAGTCTATAATGCATATTAGGTGGCATGCATATCTATAGGTGGAGTTTGCTTCTTTCCGGGGTTAGTGTATACACACGGAAACAAGTCTAAATTATGCTTAACCATAAACGATGAATATTAAGTGGTGTGCATATCAACCTATGCAATTAACTTCTTTTCCTCGTAAGTGGATACACGAGAAACAAAGCCCACGTTTGGTTTGGATAAAAATTAGATTTTCAGTAAATTTTAATAAAAATTAGTGACACGTGTGATTAAAAAGTTAATAAAAATCGTGGTTACCATAAAATATCTATTTCAAAATGAGTTTTAAAAATGAGTGTCAAACATGGGCTAAGTCTATATATATTGTTGTGCATACTATATTGAACAATGTAGTTAGGCACAAGAAAACCAAATATAAATTTTGGGCGCAGATGACCTAATTGATCAATTTGTCCCCAAACACGACAATACATTTTCTACATCCAAGAACTCACGACCGACATAGTTTTCCCATTCCATACACCAGTAGATCGAATATGGTAAAAAAAAAATTCAGTTTTAGCAAAGACACAAGTACAAGGATGAATGCTTAAAAAAGGAAATCAACAAGTTAAAACTGCAGTAAAATAAGAAACAGTGCATGCAAAAAAAAATAAAAATAAAAATAAAATGAAGTGAAAATCTAGCTGGAAGAAAGAAAAATGTTACAAGGATATGGTAACTTGAAAGAAATGAGATATTTCAGTTTTAGCAGCATACCAAGATATTTCAGTTTGAGCAAACAAAGAAGCACTAGGGTGAATCCTCAAAAGAAAATTAATGAAGCTACTTATAAGTTAAAACTGCCAGCTTATTTAGGCATTAAGAGCCATGTGCATTAGACTCCTGGCACCAATTACTGATAAAAAAACAGACAGAAACCAAGGACTATAAAGTAGAAAAGAATGGAGTTAAAACTTAACGCCCATTAAGGAATAGAAGAAGTTAAAATCTTGTTTATTGCAAGGTTCAATACCGCTTCAAGCTCTTTCGACTTGAGGAATGAAAACTGTTTCCAGGTCTGGTGGATTGAAGAACTCCATAACAAGACCAACAAAATGACATTTTGGAGAAGCTTTTCTCTTTTTCGGGGCTGGTGGACATATTAATTTGCTTGGAATTCTTGAATCTGCAGATTTTGGTGTTGTTGAGAACTCTTCTTCATCGTCTTTTTGAAGCCCTGCTTTCTCCACTGGATTTGTAGATATTGGCTTTAGGGGATTTCTCAATGAAATTTCATCCATTCGATGAATCTTTTCTGTAAACCCCATTTTTGTAAGATCAAGATTTTGAAACTTTATAAATAGAAACAATTTAGAGAGAAAAAAGTGGGAGTTTGTGTAAAGGATGAAGAGAATAGATTCTCAAGAGACCACAAGGAAAAATCTTCAAGAGAAAGTTTTATGATTGAAAATACTCTTTAGCTATGGAAACTTTATCTGAGGAGAGACGAGAAAAGAAGGGTTGGGGTGGGGTTAAAAGGCACCCCCTTAAATTTGTATAAATGTCACGTTGGACATGTCCTTCAAACATAGATGACTTTGAGCTTGTTTGAGCCTTGTTTTATTTAAAGAATGTATTTTGAAATGATAAATTGATAGAAAATCTATGGTTGAGAAATAATAAAAAATTTTGGATTTACGTGTAATATTATTTTATTAAAGAATGCTTGGTTAAAAAGAATAGAAAGAAAAATATATTTTGAAAATAATGAAAATTAAAAAAAGTTTTATTTTTTTTGTCGTGAAAGTGTTCATTTATTTTGGATAGGCAAAACTCAATTCAACAAAATTTTATTGCTTTGATACCTTCATGTACGTCTCCCACCTATGCATCAACACGTATTATAATTGTTCATAGCTAGTGGAGGGTTTGAAGAAAAAGTAATCTCTTTGCTATCTACAATATGGGCCCGATGAAATTGAATTCTTCGTGAAGAAGTGAAGTACCAATGACTAGACGTTACTATCGTATCTAACATTCTAAATAGTTAAAGACAAGTCCAAACATATTTATATTTTTGTTTAAATTTTGAATTGAAGAAAATGGGGAAGAGTAATGGTGAATATTATTTGTCTTGATTAAAATGGACGAGGAAATCGTGACCTAACCAAACCTAGCCTGAAAGCTAGGGAAAAACAAGGGACAAGCACGTGAATATTTCTAAAGGCAGGGCAGTACAGTAAATAGTGATGACATTGACATTAGATTCCCTGCGACATTTGTTTGCTTTCAGCCGTCAAATTTTTAATTCCCATTTTTACCCTCATTATATAGAAAATTCTGTGGCAAGGCCAGAAATAGTACGTTCGATCATCGATGGGTCAAGAGGGATAAAGTGAATTGATCTTGTGTTAATTGGATTATAATCGAAGGAAAATCAATTCATGTTTATAGGAGAAGATAGAAATGGTACATAGTTCACGTAGTTGATCGTTTTCTAAAATTTATAAAAATTATTTTACTATACATAAATATTTAACAAAAAGAAATTACACGGATCAACCTAGCATGACTGAACATGGTGGCTTGGTCTAACATTTGTACCGACGAACTTTTTTGGTACTAAGATCCAAAGTCGAGAGGAAAAATCCAAACTGTGTATAAGGTTCCCTAACAATCATTTATGGAAGAGAGTTATTCGATTAAATGAATATTCGATTCTTTTTTCTTCAATGTGGAATCAATTCTTCCATATCATTCAATAGTGTGAAAACACTTACATAATGTCGAATTTCAAAAACCAGCAAGAGGACAAAAACATAGGTGAATCATATTACATGTACAACATTTGTTGACAACTACACACTTGACACTATCACATTCATCTATTTTAGAAGTTGTTAAAAACTGTTTTTTTATATCAATGGTTCGAATTCTGACAACACATGATTGTCAATCAAAATTATCAATTATGTTTGTACGATTAGCATTATCCAACCTAGGTTGACCTGTGGCCTAAGTTGGGCCACATGACTCCCCAATCTAGCTTGACAAGGTCTAACCTACTGTCAATATCAACACGATTTTGAAAAATTCTATTTTAATCTTGTGATCATTGTATATTTTCACGATCGTTATTTGTTCATGAATAATATTATTCACTTTGTTACCACAATATAATGAAGTGACCAAATAACTTAAAAAGACTAATGAGAGAATAAATATGCTCAAATAATGTCTCAAGCATATAAACTGTAGTAGTAGTTTTGAACAAAGATGTAAAATATAAATGAGGTATTGAGGAAATCTTTTAGGTTCTTAACGGCTAAAGATGAAATACGATACATGTCCGACCACGTTTTTACATCCTCGAATAGCCTCCGTAGTCTTCGTATTGGTCCATGAAATCGTCGTTGAATTTCTTGAAACTGGCCATGATAGCTGGCATGTCTTCCTCAGCCGGCAAGATGGTTGTCCTCAGGTGGAAAACCCTACAAATACAGTTACCATCAGCCTGATCGAGTTAAAAACACTAGCGGTCGCTAAACTAATAACTACCAACTTGAAACAAAATGAAGTTTTCATGACTGCTAAGGAATTCAAGGCTCCTCAATTGTATAGTAAGTTGCAACTAATAGCAGCATTGAGCTATATCAACGGAGCACCCAAAATGCGATATCTTCCCAATACATGATTTTGAGAATTACTTCCCAACAAGAAAACTGAGGTATAATGAAAAAATTAAAAGTAGAGTAGACGTACCCTTCCTTTTGACCAAATCCCGAACCTGGGACAGTGGAAATGCCTGTGGCTTCTAGAAGCTTGAGACAGTAGAAAACATCGGGAACTTTCCCGGACTTTTTCGCAGCCTCTATTGCTTTTGGAGGTAAGCGTATTTGTGGGAAGGAATACATAGCACCTGAAATCATTTTGTTCTTACAATGAATAACTTCCATGTAATGCAGGAAAGTGGATATCTAATTGATGGCGATCAGTGTTCTTGGAGGGGCGGGATTTAGTAAATCTGCGCATCCAAAGAAAATGATTTACCTTCCGTAAAATTGCAGACCACATTTCTACAGCTATTGAATCCATCTGTCATTATTTGTGCTCTCCTCCTCAGGGACTCGAGGATTCCTTTGCTGAAAGTGAATATCGAAAGAATGCAACAATTAATTGCTCTTCAATATAACCAAGATCACATACTAGGCAATATTTCAGCCAAAAAGCTAAAACAAAAATCTTATGGGTACTAAATTTTGAACATATGAAAAGAAAGTAGATTTTAGAAGACCATCTCTTTCGATATCTAATCAACATTAATGATAGAGTACGAAGAAACATATAAAGCAATTCAAATAGTAAAGTCCCGTCGCAATTGCACATAATCCTACTTGTCATACGACCTGATTGCTGTATTCTACTGCACTCTTCAGGTCCACAGGTAGCATTTAATGTCTTATTGAAAGCATAGAGTGGCCATGTATATAATAAAAGATATGGGGGTTAAGTACTTAAAAATTCAATTGATTCCAACTGGTTTGTTACCATTTGATTTCTATTTCACAATTCTCCAACCAAAATACAATAAAAATGACTTGCGATTCAACACAAAATTGTGATTAATATACTTCCACGAGAATAAAACACTTTGGTGGTTGGAACAAGTTCTACTTAGATCTAAAGAGGCTTGTGTTTGTAAGAATGACCAATCTCGCTAGAGGCATAAAGCCCTTTGTAGTTACCACGAATCTAGTTGTTTTATATCTTCTAAATCTAGAAATTAACTTAACAGAGTGGATAATGAGCACTTATGTAATGGGCCCCAAGTATATTAGAAATTTCAGTTTGTTGTTGTTGTAGATGACATGAGGAATGCTTCGAGAGTCAATTACTTCCACTGAAAGGGAAAAACATATTTAAATTATTAAGGTCTCTTCTCCAAATGCCAAAATGAAGAAGAAAAAATAGGAAATTTTCCCAAATGAAACTTTTCAAGCTAAAAAATGAATTTTGTCCACTACTTTGAAGTCGTAAATAATGTCCACTGTTTGAAATTTTTAACACATATACCCTTCTCTCTGCAAAAGTGTTACCATATTCTCCATATTCCTTCTGCAAAAATTTTGAACCATCTAGGCGTTTTTGCTAATATAGGCAAAGTTAATGAGAACTTTAGTCCCATTAGACATGCCTCTCCCTTCCTTTTTGCATGAATATCGAACCATCTACACGTTCTCATCAAACAAGGCAAAGGGGATGAGAGTTTCTAGTCCATTCAAACATTCTAGTCTTCCTCGACAACTTAGCGTAGAGGATATTTTGATAATGGCACTACAGAGATTTTTTATGATTGAGTGGCCATATTTAATAAAAATTTTGGCTGGAAACATATATCCTTTTGGTCAAAAGCAAATTGACTACTTAAAAAATTTCCCAAGAAAAAATCAAACATTGAATTGTATGTAATTGGATATTAGCAGTCGTACCTCTCTCTAACAAATCTTTCATAAGATAGATCTCCAGGTTTAGGAGGATCGACCATAAGCCCTAGCTGTGAAAAGGAAAAGAAATATAATTTAGCTCAGGGACAATGGCACAAATTAGAACAAATGGGAGAAACTAGTTCAATCAACTTAATACCAAACTGAAGAGACAAATCTTGTGCACAAAGCAAATATTATTAAATAACTGACTTACAAAGATCTGCCCAGGGACATTTGGACTCAGTGAAATGGAAGCAACCTTGTATATCTCCTCAACTGTCTGCAACCACAGTCAACAATTTATTTGGTGATAGGATTCAGAACTAAGAAAATGATTTTTTTTCCAACGCCAAGGCTCTAAATCCTTATATCTAAACATAGGGTACACATGTCTCTGACCGCAGTCTTCATTTTGCCCTTAAGAACTTACAATGTAAATTATCTAACCTTAACAAATAAAAGTATCTCTAATTCTTGTTTGGTGCTTAATCGTACTTTACACTTTTCCCCTCAACTTGTTTTTTGTAGGGGTTACTGGGCATTCATACATAGGTCCTATCATATATAAAGGAGTTTTTATAGGGGATGGGTGCTTGGATAGTCAAGATAGAGAGGCATGCGGAAAAAAAAAAAAAAACCTTTCTAATCTCGTTCTTCATTATAGTGACGAATAAAATGGTTTGTTTTCTTTGCTTATTTCTGCTTTACTTTGCTTATTATTGATCTTGGAGTTAAGGCTTTAATGTTTAATCCATAATATCTATCACATTGAGTCTGTGCAATACAGATTTGCATGAAAGAACATAGTTTGAGATTACAGAAAGGCAAACCTTTGCAGGAATGTTGGTCATTTCAAAGTATCCACCGCGTTGCCCACATTCACCCCAATAACCTTTGGACACAGTGTGAAAAGAAACGAGCTGGAGCTCCTTGCTTATGGGTCCTCCCATGTCCATCAGAACCTTCATGGACAGTTATTAAGGTGGATTAGTCTGAAACTGACGGCATTAAGAAAGAAAAAGAAGTTAAAATCTTGACCGTTGTACTGCCAGTATGATCAAAGATTGTGTACCAAACATGTACTAGGAATTTTGAAGGACATTATGCCATCAGTCTGTAAGATCCAAGAGAACTAACGGGACATTTAGAACATAACATTCACTGAATGTATACCTTCCGTGCACTTATGAAGGGACGCTCATCTTGGTAAATATTTTGCTGATAAACTTCATCTCCAAGCAATACCAAATTATTCTGATAGCAGAATTTTAATACTTCTTTCAGATTTGCTTCACTAAGACACTGTCCAGTAGGATTCCCAGGGTTTATAATCACCATCGCTCGTACCTTATTACAAATTAAAAAGAAAAAAAGGATAAGCTGGAGAAACTTTTTAAGGAGCACCATGTACAAAATGTAACTAAAAAGCAAGTATCAAGAATAATTTTTTTCCCCATAAATTAGATATAAATAGATTGATAGTTCTCTGTTATTGGATAAGATGCTGCACCATGAAAACAGGCCAGCCTGATTCATTTTTTTTAAGTTACTTATTTTTGAAAACATTATTCTCGAAGTTACTTTTTTTACAAATACAAACAAAATTTACTTTTGTAGAATGTAGATATAAATAGATTGATAGTTCTCTGTTATTGGATAAGATGCACCATGAAAACAGGCCAGCCTGATTCATTTTTTTAAGTTACTTATTTTTGTAAACATTATTCTCAAAGTTACTTTTTTTACAAATACAAAAAAAATTTACTTTTGTAGAATGTAGAGTCTAACCTTATTTTCTGGAAAAGTAACTTTTCAGCACACCCAAGCATGCTCATTGATTATACATGTACAAGGCATACTTACAGTTATTCCTTGAGAACGAGCCTGGGCAACTGACTGGCGAAGGTTAACAATATCAAGACCCCAATTGGCAGTTTCTTCAAGATAATAGGGAACAAGAGAGCCACCTAATAAAGATATTGTAGCTGAATAAAGTGGATATTGTGGAACAGGGACCAATATCTGGAAACAAATAAGAACTGCGTCAATAATATTATGGAAAAGTAGGAATATACTGAAGAAAAAGGACGTAATGAGGCAAAGAAACAACAAAGATGGAAGAGGAAATTTTGCTTAAAGGATTATTACTCCATCACGTTCACCACGAATAATAGAATTTAAGATTTGCATCACTCCTTTGCTGGCACCATCTGTTAGAAATATGTGTTCTGGATCACTGAAACCAGTTGGAAACAATAAGTAATCAGTTTAAGAATTAGTATAATATCATAAAACTTATCAAGTCTAATTAAAACATAATTAGCATGTTCGGTAAGGTGATTTGATAGCACAATACTTTTATTAAGAAGTAAAATTTTGTCTACTGTACTGTTTATTAAGGTCTAAACTTTCATACAAACTATGCGCAATACGAATTAATCATTGTCACCTTGGATATCCATCACGTCTCTCAATGAACTCAGCCACTTCTTTCCTTATTCCAGGAACGCCACGTGAATCACTGTAGGCACCTGATTAAGTATAAAGTACATGTTAATGAGTCTTTGCTTCATATTGATGATTCTTTAGTCAAAAATTGAGTAGTAAATTTCATTCTCAACAGTTAATTCAGCTATTCTGATGCATCGAAATGCTAGGAACCAAATCTATCAGGACAAACGAAAAATTGACAGCAGTACTATGATGTGTAGTGGAGAAGATATATCCAAGATAAAAACAACTACAGAGGCCTAGAATAGATAGTGAGTGACAAGAGGAAGGTATCAAGTGTCAGATTTGTATTTCCATCAATGCCACCATTGAGGTTTTATCATTCCTTTAAATAGAGAGATTTACAGCCTCTAATTATGGTAATTTACAAGGTAAATAAGCTATACTAGGGAAAGCCTAATTATATCCAACCAAATAATCTTATTGTAGGAAGATCAATGAAATCTCATCAAATTGAATAATCCCGTTGACATTCCCCCCAAATTGATGCTAGGTGATTAAGAAGCATTAATTTGTCAACCATAAACTGATGGCGTTAACAAGATAAAGCCTTAATAAAGACATTTGCTATTTGGTTTTTAGTGGAAATGTGAGGCAGAGAAATCTTATGACAACCAAGCGCTTCACGAATAGAATGACAATTCACTTCAACATGTTTGGTACGCTCATGATAAACCAGATTAGTGGCAATTTGAATGGCACCCATATTGTCAGCACGAAGAGGAGTAGGAGAAAGTTGTGGAACACCAATTTTCCTTAACAAACCTCAAAGCCAAGTGATTTAAGACCAAGCTGTCAACATGGCTCAATATTCAGACTCAGTGGAAGATTTCGAGGCAAGAGCATACTTCCTACTTTTCCAAGAAATAAGTGCACAACTAAGAAACATACACCAACCGATGATAGAACGACGAGTGTCAGTACAACCAACTCAATCTGCATCACTAAATCCCACCAATTATAATGAGGTACTAGAAGGAAAGAACAAACTATGACAATAGATGACGACAGGTACCTTTGAGATATCAAAGAAGACGACATACAACAACCATATGGATCTGACACGGAGCATGCATAAATTGACCGAGTTGTTGGACAACAAAGAAATATCAGGTCCAGTACTGGTCAAATAATTCAAACTACCGACCAACTATTATAACATTAAGGATCAGATGAGAGATCGCTACCCAATGACGCACCTTCAAATTTACCTCCATATGTGTAAGAACCGAATTACTGTCTCGAAGACCAGCTAATGAGAGCAACTCTTGTGTATACTTATTATGCTGATGTAATAGTATGCCAGATGGACAATGTTGGACATCGAGTCTAAGAAAGTACTATAGGAGACCAAGATCTTTCATGTGAAATGAAGACATGAGCCGCTATTGTAGCTTCTCAATCAATTAAGGATCATAATCCATAATCATGATGTTATCTACATATACAAGAAGTATGACAATCCCTGTTGGAGAAGTGCGAAAGAAGATAGAAGAGTCATGCTGACTCTGAGTAAAAGTGAAATCCAATAGGGTAGAGCGAAATTTCTCAAACCAAGCTCGCGATGCCTGTTTCAGGCCATACAAGGACCGTTTCAAGCGACAAACATCTGTAGTAGGAGAAGAAAATATGCTAGGTGGAGGAGACATAAATATTTCTTCACCATGCAAGAATGCATTCTTTACATCCATCTGGCGAAGCAACCATACTTTTAAGGTAACAATGGCTAAAATTGTGTATACAGTAGTCATCTTGGCCACGCGAACAAAACTTTCCTCATAATCAAGGCCATACTCTTGTTGATTCCCAAGTGCTACCAAACGAGCTTTATACCAGTCAATAGTTTCATCAGCTTGCAACTTGATGGTATAAACCTATTTGCATCCAAGAAGCTTAACACCAGCAGGACAAGGAACGATATCCCAAGTGTGATGGTCTTGAAGAGCCTAAAGTTCGTCTATCATAACTTGTTGCTAACGTTCTTGAGGAGAAGTCTAAGAGTGAGACTTAGGCACAAAGGTATTATCGAGTGGCCTGATGAGCAGAATGTGAAAACCCATATCTATTCGGAGGTCGAGAAGCCCAATCTGATCGACTAGGTACATGCAAGACGGCATCAGGTGTGGGATCAGTGTAGGAAAACGCAGTGGGCGACGACGCTGATACACAAGACCGGCTTAAAAGGATTAACTGGTCAGATACATCATCAAAGAAAGTAAGTAAAGTAGAAGAAGAAACAGGATCAGGACTAGGCGAGACGAGACGAAAAGAAAAGAAATATTGATTTTCAAAGAAAATAACATTTCTAGAAATATGTAACTTGCTAGTATCTGCATCATAACACATAAATCCTTTATTTGAATTACTATAGCCAAGAAAAGCACATCGAACTGCTTAAGCAGTAAGTTTATGAAGTTCATGGGGAGGTAAGTGAATAAAGGATACGCAACCAAAGATATGCAAAGAATCATATTTAGGAAGGACGCCAAATAAACAATAATATTGTGAATCAAGACTGAAGGTCGGAGATGGCATGCGATAAATTAGATATACAGTCGTAGATAAGGCTTCTACCCAAAATCTAGAAGGGACACAAGATTCAAGCAGTAAGGTTCGAACAACATCTAGAAGGCGTTGATTCTTATGCTTAGCGACTGCATTCTGTTGCGGGGTATACGGACATGAACACTTAGAAATAATGCCCTTCCGTCGTAGGAAAGATTGAAAATCACAAGATATACATTCTCCACCAAAGTCGAAGTGTAGGATCTAAATACAAGTTGAAAATTGTGTTTCCACATAGGCTACAAAAGTTTGGAAGGAAGAAAAGACATCAGCTTTAGAGCGAAGAAAATAGAACCAAGTGTACTGAGCATGAGAAAGGACAGGACTCATGCCCCAAACATCAGTATGAATAACTTCAAAACATGCAAAAGCTTGACCACCATGTAAAGGAAATGGTAAAGATTTGCTCTTACCAAGTTTACAAGATGCACAATCGAAAGATAAGTGTGAAGAAGAAAATTCATTCGTATTATTCAAACATACATGTTTCATAATATGTCTGAAAATAACAGAATTGAGATGTCCCAACTTATGCCACAAATGACCATTAAAAGGAATAAGCAGAATAACCAACATAAATAAAATGAAAAACAGAAAATTACTGAAGAGGAAAAAGACGTCCCACTTTATGCCCCTTCGCTATTACCTGTCCCGCCACTTGATCCCAGACACGACAACCATCACGATCAAAATGAAGAGTACACTTATCTTCTACCAATTGGCGGATAAATATGCAGAAACAAAAACATTGTTAAAGGAATACCCCAAATTCCCAGCCGTAGTGATAAGAATAGTACTGCCATTGGCTATCTGGTTATGTTGTTCCATATCATACTTACGAACATTATTTAGAGCTGTCGGACTGTCAGTCATGTGATTGAAAGCCGCAGAGTTAACTAACAAAGGAGATGTAACTACACTATGTTTACCTTGAAGGCCAAGAGAGTAGAAATAATCTGTTGAACGTGTTCGGGGTAAAAGTCGAAGAGGAACCCGGGGCACCCAAGTGGTCTGAAGATGCAGTTGCAAGATTGGACTGAATAGTAGTATGAAAAGCATGAGTCGATCTCTGAGGTCGCACACGACAGTCATTGATAATATGACCCTCATTTTTGCAATAGTTACAGAATTTCCTGTTATAACGTTTTGCAATGTGGTCGAATTTCTTGCAACTGTAACACTACGGTGACGATTTAGATTTCTCTTTACCTTGTGCGGCATGGGCCACATTAACCATCTCATTACTCATAGTTCTTTACGCAGGAATTCCTGTACCGTCCTTGTATGACTGATGCAAGCTGAGAAGCAAGACACTGTTCTTCATGCAGGAGTTCCCCAAGAAGACATACAAGGACGGTACAGGAATGCCATTGATTAACCCAATTCGTGCACTTTCAAACTCAGGTCGCAGCTTTATCAAAAATTGATCCCGTTGGTTCTCAAAATGGACCACTTGCAATGCTGCTAAGCATCTTTAGGAACCTTGGACTGCACCAACCCATAATACCCACTCCATATGTTAATAAAACTTGAATAAAATTGTTCAATTGACAGATTTTCCTGTCGATAATTTCCAATATCCAACTCCAATTGAAACTTTCGTGCAGAATTATCTTGAT
>CAIGRB010159956.1:0-27304 GCA_903798255.1 Fraxinus quadrangulata
TTAGCAAAAAGAGACATTTTTCTTGAGGGGTTAGCAAAAATGAACTATACTATGGGCCCGTCTGGCAGAAAGTTTAAAAAGTTTGAAAGAAACTATTTCTGAAATTTAAAAAATTATTTTTTAACATGTTTGAATAATTTTTTAAAAGTATTTTGTATATAGAAGAGTTTTTAGATATTTCGTAATGTAGATTCCTCAAAAATCTCTTCTATAACTCCCAACAAAAAAAAGAAACATTTATCTTGAGGGATTAGAAAAAAGAGTAGTTTTATACAGAGTCTATATTTAATCAATATATCATCCGTACTGAGTATTATTGATTAAAAAATTATAGTATATATCAATTTAATTTTGAGGGTTGAATAAAGTACTTTTCTTTTTTATGCTATACTACACATCCATTTAACTTTGAGGGTTGAATAAAGGGGAAATTACACCAAACCTTACTTTTGAAAATCAAAATTCTAAAATCAGATATGAGGTTTAACTTTTCAAAAATCAGATATATTATATTTATAGATTAAATTTTAATTATATAATAATCATTCCAATTTCCAAACCCTAATCACGTGTCTTCTCTCCATCTCTCTTCCCACCGACTTCTCTCCATCTCTCTCTCTCNATATATTATGTATTAATTATATAATTTTCATTCCTACCCTAATTAATTTCCCCCCAAAACCATCTCTATCTCTCTCTCTCTCTTCCCTCTCAGCCTTCATCCTTCTCTCCATTCCCCTCTTTCTTCACTGCACTCACGCCCTCATTCAGCAGCAAAACCATCGCTAATTCAACGACGGCAAGGCGAGCATCGCTATGAGTCGCACGGCGGCGCAGAGATCCATTGCTATGAGTCGCACGGTTTTAGATCCAAAAGTGTTAAGAAGAAAACTAAACTTGAAGAAATGGGTTGTCGAATTAAACTGGAGGATTACATGAGTGATGGGCTTCCAATTTAATACCTTTTGCCATTGATTTTCTGGGTTTTTGATTTTTTATTGATTTTGAGGATTGCACAAGTGATGGACTTCCAATTATGATACCATTGCCTTCAATTTTCTGGGCTTCTGATTTGAGGAATGTTAGGCTTCTGATTGTTATATTTTTTTTGTGGTTTTTGTTGGTGATTGGTGGTTAAAATTAAAATCATCGCTTCTATCTCTATTTTGTCGTTGGAGTGGTGATGGTGTCGATGGTGGTAGACTAGTGATGGGGTGGAGTGTCAGAGTGGAGTTGGTGTTGGCACTGAGGGTTTTCTGTTTTTTGTGTTGGTGGTGGTGGTTTGTAAATGGTAGCAGTGTTTTTAGTTGGTGGTGGTGCTATGGTTGTGGTACTGTGGATGCGATGGTGGCGGCGACGGTGTGACCGTGAGGTGGTGCCGGCTTGCAGGTAGCTGAGGTGGTTTTTATTTTTAATTATGGTGGTGGTGGTGGTGGTGCGGTGCAGTCGATGGTCGGCGGTGTGGTGCAGGTGGCAATTGTTTAAATATGTGGTGTGATTCGTGACCAAGATCGATGATGGGGTGTTTGGTGTATGTGACCAACTATTTGGACTAACTGTGACCTTAAAATTCGACAATTTATGATTAAAAATTAATTCGTGACCAATAAATTTGAAAATATGTGACCGATAGATAACCGTGACATGTAATTTTTTGATCCATGACCAATAAAATAATCTGTAACCTATAAAATTATTGATTTGTGACATCGAAATAATATGTGACTTATAAATTTTTTGATTTGTGATCGAAAAATAATCAGTGACTTATAAAATTCTTGAACTATGACCATAAAATAAGTTGTGACCAATAATTTGATAATGTGATCGATTTGCAATGAATAAATGAGTTGTTAATGTTACAGTTCTATATCATATTGTATAGAACTGCAGCTAATTATTTCGTGGTTAAGGTCACATATCACCATCACAGGTTTGAATTCACAAGTCAGAGTTATTTTTTATAGATCACAAATCAATATAAACGGGTCACAGATCAATATTAACAGGTCACATGTTGTTTTGTAGAGTGACGGTTTAAATTTACAGGTTACATTTTATATTACTAGTCACAGACAACAATCAAGAGGTCAAAAATCATGTCAATTGTACAAAAAAAGAATGGCGATGTTGTCGCCAGAGTTTGAACAATTGTCGAAATCAGAGCAATCACCAGAATAAATTGACGTCGGAACAGTTATCGGAATAATCGTCAGAATCGGAGCAGTCGCCGAAATGATCGCCGGAGCAATAGGGAAAAATATTTGACATATACATACATCATATATATATATAGTAAAAATTTGATAAATGACTTTTTCCCTTAAATAAAATTCATTTTTCTTAGAGAGTAGTACATAAAGTCGTAGCCCAACTATGGGTTTGGACCTATTCCACCTGCTAAAATTGACCAACCCAATTAGACCCTTCACACCCGACGGGTTGACCCGACCCGAATTGCAAGACAATCTAGTAAAGTTGTATTGTTCACACCACCTGCTGCCTGCTGATTGTTGAAAAATCACCTTCTACAAATCCAATAGTACCCTTCTTCTCGAAGCGTAGGATCCTCATTCACAATTCCCTTATAGCTCCTACTACCACAATCAAACAATCCAGATTCAATTCACCAAAAAACCCTAAAATCATACTAAAATTTAGCAGTAATACATGGCGTATGTGGATCATGCGTTCTCCATATCAGATGAGGATATAATGATGGAATCAGCGTACACAGTCAACAACAAGCCGCCAATCAAGGAGATCGCCCTCGCTGTTTCTCTCCTGGTTTTCGGAGCACTCGGAATCGTTCTGGGTGTCATTATGGCTGTCAATAAAGTTGGCGGTGACCGCGCCCACGGTAAATTTTCTGTTGGAGCTTGAGTTTCACTGTGTATTTTTGTGGGATTTCAAATTTTTTGCTCGTTCACTAAGTTAATGTTCTTTAATGATTAATTTAAGGGGAGTTTAATTAATATTCTGTAAATTAATACTCCAGTTATTAATCAAGCATTAGATTTTGGGAACTCATTTCATTTATGTTCCAAAATTAATTTTTCTTTAGTCAATATTCTTGAAGGTAAATTTATGCTACTACTATTAATTTAGATATTAATTTTCCATAAAAACGTGGATGGATTTATTAGATTTTTAATCTTAGAATGATAATGAAGGTGGTCTAGAGTAGATTAAAGGATACAGAGGAATACGATGCAAAGTATTTGACAAGCTCATTTTTATTAAATTGAGAATCACCCAATTAATTTCTTAAGAGTCTTATAATAACTTGAGTAGGTTTGAACAACTTGTAGGTTAGCTCATTTATTAAATGCAGATCTTGATGTAAAGATTTGTAAAACAGGTATGATGTAGCTCAATTGAGTGATATTGTAAATTGTAAGTTAATGTGGCTCGGTAGACTAATCTTCCTATTGATTCAGGAGCTTCTTGAGTAGAAGAATTTAAAAATGGATATAGACTGAGGTGATGTTAAAGATTCTTTTTTTGTATGACAAAGATAAGATAAAGTAAAACAACAAAAACTAAACATTGTCCTCATAAATATGGGATCAACTATGTGAATTTCCCTTCACCATTCTATTTGATCTTTTCTAGATTTATTGGGAGATCCGAAGAAACTAGATCCTTAGAAACTTTATAGGACTTGTTGAGCTTGGTCTACCCATCCTCTATCCCTCTGTCTTTCCTTCTTCTAACTTAATGTACTGAGATTATGCTATTTTTATGAACATGAGACTCATTAGTCCTACGAATTACGTCTTGCTTATTGAAGTTGACATTCTCTTAATTTATCCTCAACCTACGCCACCTCCATCTGTTGTATATTCTCACTTATTGTGTGCTATTTTAGCATGACCACACATTCATATTAACGTAGCTAATCTTATGGACATTTGGGTTTTTGACAGCTCAACTTTGCAGTATAAAATATAATAGGTCTAATAACTATTTTGCATTACTATCTTAACATTTTCACTTCTTGTCATAGAATTCCTATAGCATTTCTCCTTCTCATCCATCCTGCTCTGATCATTTGCGTTATATCCTTTCTAATTCCTCCAATAAGAGAGAAATAAAGCTAATATTCTTTGGAATATATGTCTGTTGTAATAAGGAGGACAAATTATGTGTTTAATATATGTTAGTTTTAATAACTCTAGTAATGATGAATTTGTGATTGATGCCTTTATCAATTGTACAAGAGCTGACTCTATATGATGCTGCTTCACTTGTTTCTTTCTTCGTGTTCCATGATGCAAGTATTCTGCATTAGCGACCTGTTCCTTTTCTCCTGGTATTAAGGGGGACTTAATCTCTTTGCTTTACTTCTTTCTTATGTGCAATTTTGTGGCGAGTAATAAATGCCGAAGAATGATATGCAACCTTTGAATATATGAGTAGTTTGACAGTTACTTCATAGCTCGGTACTAGACTGCTAGTTGCCCATTTCTTGTAGTAAGGACTTATTTGCTTTACATAATCGAGTGAATCTGATAATGAACAGAACAGATTGGTGAAAATAAATTTGGTGTAGCATTTTGACTCCAAATTTATTGGAACAATACTTAATTTGTTGGTATCGTCGTATTGATATTGACAAGTTCTTGCTGGAGACATATTAAGTCCATACATCCACTTATTTTTTACATTTGCAGATTTGCTTCTCTTAAGAGTTCTGCATATGTTTGCACATCTTGATGTTAATAACCATTTGTTATTATCAGCATGCTGCTACTCTGTCAGTATTTTATCTGGTTTAATCTGACGTTTTAAATGTAGGGCTATTTTTTGCTGTACTGGGAGGAATTCTGTTCATTCCAGGATTCTATTATACACGAATTGCATACTACGCGTACAAGGGTTACAAAGGTTTCTCTTTTGCCAACATACCTGCTGTATAGAGTTACTTGGTGACTCAAGACTCAATGTACAGATATTTCTAGTCACGAAATGTTTGTAAATAAATAGCCTCTAAGACAGTTTAAATGCTTTAGTGTAATTTGTTCCTTCTTTGACAAGCGAATGAAACTGAATCTCCATGGAGTTGTGCTGTTTATTAGCGTTACGCGTGTGCGAGAGACAAATTTGTGCTTCATAAACTGTCATATTTGCTTTTTCTCAACTTTTGGTGAATTTTCTCGTCACTTGTGTAAACTTTTCATAGATGGTACTGATTTTCATAAACTTTACATGATGATGTTATTGTGTCACTGATTTGTAGTTCGTCTATGTAGCTAATCTCTTTACCCAAATAGGCCATCCACCGTATTAATTGTACTACAGTATTGAGGTGCATTGACAAACCTGAATTTGTGGAAGCTATTGAGAAGGAACGTGAGGCTTTGCCTGTATCTTCCACTTCATGTGCCTGATCTTACCAGCTTTATTAGACAATTGTACTTGAAAACAAAACTCGGGAACTTGCAAATATCCTGGCACTTGATATTGTTGCTAGTTAAAATCGGATTGGTTTTCTGATGCTGTGGATTTTGATGTGGAATTGCCAACATAAAGCTAAAATAAGAACAGAAAACTGTAGCGTAAATAGACTACTCCATGTAAATTGCAAGATTTTGCCATAACATCGATACTTATATTACAGACGACAAAAACGACATTTACAGTTCAAGGATATCAACAGAAACCCATAACCAGGGTGACATGAAGATTACAGGACTTGCAGAATTCAAAACACTTCCTTCGTACAAAATTTTTGAAAGCCCTTACCAAACAAAATTGTCGGCGGCCAAAGAACTAATTACCGTACAATGTCGAATTGACAGGCAAGCAGATACTACCAGTACCAAGACTCAAACAAGGTTAGTCACCGGTTCAATATTTAATCCTCAATGACTTGAACTACCAAAAAAAAAAAAAATCAAAAATTCTCTTAAAAGGGCTTTGATACCATGTCAATAATTGGATGAATACCTCCAATTTGTGAGGATCCTTTTCATTAAATAGAATATACAATTAGGTCTTGAGCTATCTATGCTAAGATACTATAAATTACAATTACAATGTATATACTAATTACATGTGATGCACCGACACTCTGTCGACGTCAGCATATTGGTGTTCGACATGTATTGAATAAAGGTAAGTATTCGACATGGCGTCGACGCATGTCGAAGTACCTTGCGACGGTTTTTGGTCAATAAGAAATGAAGACGGCTTAGGCTGATACGAAGGATTCAATTAAAAGAGAAAAGCCAGGCAGCTGAAATAGAAGAAGGTTGGGCTGCTGAAGTCCCAATCCATGCTAGTAGGACCAAAAACATATGAAATGCAAAAGTTTGAGACCATTTGCATAAATTATAATGCCTTCAACAATTAGGAAATTTTAAAGGTGAAAATTGTGTTATGACTTAAAAGAGAAATGGAAAAATAGGAAAAATGTATACTTGTTTGAACATTGGTTTTCACATTTTGTTTGATTCAAATATAAATCTAAAGTTCTTGAAATTTCATAAAACTGGCAAGCCTTTTTTTTTTTTTTTTTTAATAATTTTAGGAACTCAAGCATCTGGATAACTTCATTTTGTTTTGTGTCCATTGAAACAATTTCCTCTTAACATCTTACAATTACAAATACTTAAAACTTTGGTAATTCACTATGCATAATGAAGCTGTCTCAGAAAATATACCTTTCAACAAGGGGAAACTTTCAATATTAAGAGTCATAAGATTGTGGAGTGATGGAGGTTTGATGACACCCTTCCACAAATGTTTCAATCTTGGTATGTCATATAGATTTATCTATTATAATCTATCAAATGACCCTATTAGATGATTTTCATTCAGATGCCCGAAATAATTTTAATATGTCATATTCTTCATCTCCATCGTGTACATGTACATAGTAAGATGGTAATTTCTCAACTTGCAATTAAGTAATAGCACATATATACAATCTCTTTCTAAAATAATAATTCTCCATGATATTCTCACGAGCATACTCAGAGTCAGTTAATTTGATATGAAATCTTTTCAGCTTCTCAATGCACATAACATGTAATATTTGCAGCAAAAATTGAGGATCATTTGTGGAGATTTGGAAAGTATTAAGACTAGTCAATGAACTTATCTCTTCAATAATGTACCCTTATTGTTAAAGTTCATCGTCTCTCATTTCAATAACTCCCATCTACAGTTCTTCCCTATGATGTATCGAAATATCGTCGACACCGACACGAGTGTCCGACATGATTTTTCAATGTATATACTAATTACATGTGATGCACCGACACTCTGTCGACGTCAGCATATTGGTGTTCAACATGTATTGAACAAAGGTACGTATTCGACATGGCATCGACGCATGTCGATGTACCTTGTGGCGGTTTTTGGTTAGTAAGAAATAAAGACGGCTTAGGCTGATACGAAGGATTCAATTAAGAAGAGAGAAAAGTCAGGCAGCTGAAATGGAAGAATGTTGGGCTGCTAAGCCTCAATCCATGCCAGTAGGACCAAAAACATATGAAATGCAAAAATTTGAGACCATTTGCATCAATTATAATGCCTTAAACAATTAGGAAATTTTAAAGGTGAAAATTGTGTTATGACTAAATGAGAAATGGAGAAATGATGCCCGACGCGCACACACAAAAGGAAAAATGTATACTTGTTTGAACATTGGTTAGCACATTTTGTTTGATTCAAATATAAATCTAAAGTTCTTGAAATTTCATAAAACTGGCAAGCCTGTTTTTTTATAATTTTAGGAACTCAAGCATCTGGATAACTTCGTTTTGTTCTGTGTCCATTGAAATAATTTCCTCTTAACATCTTACAGTTGCAAATACTTAAACATTGGTAATTCACTATGCACAATGAAGCTGCCTCAGAAAATATGCCTTTCAATAAGAGGCAACTTTCAATATTAAGAGTCATAAGTAATGCCACGTATATACAATTCATGATGTTCTCACGAGCATACTCAGAGTCAGTTAATTGGATATGAAATCTTTCCAACTTCTCAATGCACAAAAAAGGTAATATTTGCAGTAAAAATTGAGGATCATTTGTGGAGATTTGGAAAGTTTTAAGACCAGTCAATGAACTTATCTCTTCAATAATGTACCATTGTTTTTAAAGTCCATCGTTTCTCATTTCAGTGACTCGCATTTACAGTTCTTCCCTATGATGTACCGACATGGCGTCGACGCGCATCGAAGTACCTTGCGATTCACTATGGTAATTCCCTATGCATAATGAAGCCGCCTCAGAAAATATGACTTTCAACAAGGGGAAACTTTCAATATTAAGAGTCATAAGATTGTGGAGTGATGGAGGTTTGATGACACCCTTCCACAAATGTTTCAATCTTGGTGTGTCATATAGATTTATCTATTATAATTTCTCGAAGGACCATGTTAGATGATTTCCATTCAGATGTTCGAAATCATCTCCATCCGTCATATTCTTCATCTCCATCGTGTACATGTACATAGTAAGATGGTAATTTCTCAACCAGCAATTAAATAATGCCACGTATATATAATCTTTTTCTAAAATAATAATTCCCCATGATGTTCTCACGGGTACACTCAGAATCAGTTAATTGGATATGAAATCTTTCCAGCTTCTCAATGCACAAAACATGTAATATTTGCAGCAAAAATTGAGAATCATTTGTGGAGATTTGGAAAGTATTAAGACCAATCAATGAATTTATCTCTTGAATAATGTACCCTTGTTTTTAAAGTCCATCGTCTCTCATTTCAATGACTCCCATCTACAGTTCTTCCCAATGATGTACCAACATGTCGTCGACACCGACACGAGTGTTCGACACGAATTTTCAATGTATAAACTAATTACATGTGATGCACTGACACGCTGTCGACGTCAGCATATTGGTGTTCGACACATATCGAACACCGGTACGTATTCGACATGGCGGGGATGCATGTCGAAGTACCTTGCTATTCACTATGACAATTCACTATTCATAATGAAGCCGCCTTAGAAAATATGTCTTTCAACAAGGGGCAACTTTCAATATTAAGAGTCATAAGATTGTGGAGTGATGGAGGTTTGATGACACCCCTCCTCAAATGTTTCAATCTTGGTGTGTCATATAGATTTATCTATTATAATCTATCAAAGGACCATGTTAGATAATTTCCATTCAGATGTCCGAAATCATCTTCATCCGTCATATTCTTCATCTCCATCGTGTACATGTACATAGTAAGATGGTAATTTCTTAACCTGCAATTAAGTAATGCCACGTATATACAATCTCTTTCTAAAATAATAATTCTACTTGATGTTCTTACAAGATGAAATCTTTCCAACTTCTCAATGCACAAAACATATAATATTTGCAGCAAAAATTAAGAATCATTTGTTGAGATTTGGAAAGTATTAAGACTAGTCAATGAATTTATCTCTTCAATAATGTACCATTGTTGTTAAAGTTCATCGTCTCTCATTTCAATGACTCCCATCTACCGTTCTTCTTCACTGACACGAGTGTCCGACACGATTTTTCAATGTATATACTAATTACATGTGATGCACGATACTCTGTCGATGTCAGCATATCGTGTACATGTACGTATTCGACATGGCATCGATGCGTGTCGAAGTACCTTGCGACGATTTTTGGTCAGTAAGAAATGAAGATGGGTTATGCTAATACGAAGGATTCAATTAAGAAGAGAGAAAAGTCAGGCAGCTGAAATGGAAGAATGTTGGGCTGCTGAAGTCCCAATCCATGCCATTAGGACCAAAAACATATAAAATGCAAAAGTTTGCGACTATTTACATCAATTATAATGCCTTAAAACAATTAGGAAATTTTAAGGGTGAAAAATGATGCCCCACGCGGACACACGAAAAGAAAAATGTATACTTGTTTGAACATTGGTTAGCACATTTTGTTTGATTCAAATCTAAATCTAAAGCTCTTGAAATTTCATAAAACCGACAAGCCTGTTTTTCTTTAATTTTGGAAACTCAAGCATCTGGATAACTTCATTCTGTTTTGTGTCCATTGAAACAATTTCCCCTTAACATCTTACTGTCACAAATACTTAAAACTTTTGTAATTCACATGCATAATGGAGCCGCCTCAAAACATATGTCTTTCAACAAGAGGCAACTTTCAATATTAAGATTCAGAAGATTGTGGAGTGATGGAGGTTTGATGACACCCCTCCACCAATGTTTCATTCTTGGTATTTCATATAGATTTATCTCTTGTAATCTATCAAAGGACCCTGTTAGATGATTTTCATTTAGATACCCGAAATCATTTTCATTGTCGTATTCTTCCTCTCTATCATGTAAAAATACTTATAAGTAAAAACTCACTTAAAATTATTTAAAATTATAAAATTAACTTATTATAAAATTTATTTATAAGTAAAAAATACCAACTTAAAATTTTAACTAAATATTTAACTTTATTTAATTTTTAAGTTAAATATTAACTTTTATTTTTAAAAAATTACCTATAAGTAATAGATCATATATAGGTAAAAAAAAAATTCGTATAAGAAATTTTAAACTGAAAATTTTAGTAAGGGACATATATGTAGTTTTTTAAATTTTTTAATAAATTCCCAAATATGGGTTGGAAAGTTTTAAAAATCTCTACTAATATCTCTTAAAATCAATTCGCTCATAAATGCTCAAAATTGATACTTTAAAAAACGCTTATAATCGGTACAGCGAAACTTCCAAGCTGTCCCTAAGGTCGAACTAAACTCTCGAATCAATCAAGCGGTTTGATCAATTCTTCTTAGTTTAAATACTCGAATGAGTACTAGAATCAATAATTGATGAGTTTGGTTCAACTCTCAGTTCTAGACCAAGAATCGAATAATCGAATAAGAACTGAATCTCTATAATTTATTTTTATTTTTTTTTGAAAAATTATATTGAATAAGCAAAATTATTTTATTTTTTCATAAATAAATTTGTCAATTAAATAATCAAATGTAACTGCCCAAGGCCCAACTTGAAGGATCAAAGCAAATGAATCAATTGGGCGAAATCATCGATCTTTTAGTGTTATTATTTATTTTTAAGAATTTGTATACATTGGTGAATTGATCTTATTAGAAAACTTGTTATTTTTTATTTTTGAATTGGATTATGTTATTTTGTAAGAGTTAAGATTGAACATATCATTAGTTGGATTGATGTAGTGATGTTGTAGATATTAAAAAAAAAAAATTAATTATGGTACGAAATCAAATGGAACCGACCGGGTTGGTTCGGTTCCATAATTAAATTTAGACCTAATGGTTTCTCTTATAAAATACCCAAAAATTTTGGTTGGATTCAATTCTGTTCGAATATCTTTAGAATCGAACCTAACCGACTCATGTTTACGCCTCGTTCCCACATCGAATATCATATATACTTGGAGCCGATTTAATATGGGTCTTTTGTTTCTCGAAAAATTCTATTTTTTGTTCAAATTAGTAGGCTCAATGAAGCATGAATTAATTATTATTGACACGCAAATAATAACAAGATGGATTTTTCTTTCTTCTATCCATCAACAAAGTTGATCTATATATCGAATTCATCCCAAAACGTAAACATGGCTATTTTCAGTTGAGTAGGGTTAGGTAAAATGGATTCATGGGGAATTAATATTTCACTCGTCAAGGTCGTCGGCAAATTTAGTTGGATTTCTTCTCATCAACAAAGTTGATCTACATGTTGAATTTATCCCAAAAATTAAATATATTTTAACATAATGACCCCCTTTTTTTTTTTAAGAATGTGTGGTTAAAAAAAATGTTTCAAGTATACGTGCAATATTATTTTATTGAAAAATATATAATTGAAAAGATGAGAGAAAAAATGTATTAAAATTAAATTGGAGTCCAAACAGGAGATTAGCCTTAGTGGGAATTAAGTCGAAATATCTCTCGAATGAGTTTCAACTATTGGTGAGGTGGTCCTACTTCCTTCACTTGAACTACAACTTGATTTAGGAGCTCTTTCCAAAAGACGTGAATGCACACAAAAAAACATCCCTTGTTTGAAAATATATAAAATATAAGGAAAATATGATTTCTCAAACTTGGAGCTTGTCTTCATCTTTGCAGCAATCCTAGTTTGAACTGTGTACTCTGATACCACTTATTGGAAAAAGAATCCCAACATACGTTGACGTTTGCGTCATTGACGGATGTAGACATTTTGAATTAAGAGACATAATCAAACTTGGCCTATACACATGAACACGTAAAACAATTCACATGAAAAATATATGCAGACGTAGTATATTCCTCACGTTCTAGATATTGACTGTCCATTTCACAGCAGATTGAAGCTCTACAAAGTAACAAGATGTCTCAAAACTACAAGCCCGATAGTGTAAGATTGAAGTTTATAGCTACACCAAACAATTTAATTACTCGTAGAATTGTCAGCTGAGGTATGAAGAACCAACATGCTGCAGGGTTTTATTTCATCACAGAAATCACCAAAAAAAAAAAAAAAAAAAAGGGAGTTTTTAAATTTAGCACTTGACAAATAAATCAATTTAAAGGAAGCATATTCTAATGCACATTCTATCAAACAGTTGGAGATCCCACACAGGAACAAGTGACTTGTCGACGCAATCCATTTTGGGTCCTTTGTTCAATGAGTTTGAGAACTGGGCTTTTTCTCTGTAACTTGTCCTGAATCAATTTTTTTTGTTTTCTCATGTTCTTTGATTTTCAGACACGTTCCTGAATTTTAAGCTCAATTAAAATTATTTTGATCAAGTGATGTATTCACCATGGATCTGAGTGAGGAAGAACCGTGTTGGAGATGTGTAACGGGGAGTTGGATGCCTGGTGCTGGAAATTCCGGAGGTATAGATCCTCCTCCCCGGCTTGATCATGTGGCGGTGAGCCTCCTAGGAGGCAGAATCCTCGTCTTTGGTGGTTCTGTGGCTGGTCTTCACTCAGCATCCCAGCTCTATATACTTGACCCAACCGAAGAGAACCTGACATGGAGGATTCTGAAAGTACCCGGGCGGCCTCCAAGATTTGCTTGGGGACACAGTACATGCATCGTGGGAGGTACTTGGGCCATAGTCCTTGGAGGTCAAACCGAGGAATAATGGATGCTAAGTGAGCTTCATGAACTATCTTTAGCAAGCTCCATGATCTGAGGAAAATGAAAATTCTTTTAGGCTCTGGCATGTGCCATTTAAGGTGGTTATCACTCCTTGAAGAAAGTAAGTTGCCGATGAGATAGCCGAGCAACATAGCTACGTTTGGGTCTAGGTTTCGAGAACGGGCTCTGGTTGTCGTAGGAATCTTTGTGCCCTCCTTCCTAGCCGTATTGCTTACTATGAGTTTGCTACTTCCACATGAGAAAGAATTCCATTTCACTAACAGATGTAAAAAGAAAAACAACTTATTGTACATGCCATAACAAGATTATACGGTATACCCAACAAAATTCAAGACCTTGCTGATCACGTGAGGTCCTAACTTCCATGCTTTTGGAAATCAATACGATTTTGAACCGGGCAAAAGAAACTTCAAATGTCATCGAAAAGGTAAGATGATACTGCAAGTCTCATACCGATCCTTAAAATCACGACTCCATTTTTCCCCTTATACGAGTCGCGAATCTTTGCAATGATTCCTCATCACAGGAAGAGTCCTCCCTAATTTTGGATACAAAATCCATGGCGTCTTCGTACTTTTTTGCCTTGCAGTAACCATCTATTACAATCTTGTAGGTCAGCTCATCTGGTCTGCAGTTGTGCTGAATCATATAACTGATCACTTCGTGTACTTCAGGGAACAAACCTCGTGTGGAGAAGCCAGCAATGATCGTATTGTAGGTGACAATGCAAGGCCGAATTCCTCTAGTTGTCATCTCTGAGAAAGTCCCTATAGCTTCTTGCATAAGACCTTGCCTGCAGAACCCTTTAATTACAGTGTTATACGATACAAGATCTGGTATGAAACTGGCCTCTTGCAGTCCGTCGAGGATTTTTTGGGCTTTCCAGCATTCACCGACCCTGGCGTAAACATCCATTAAGCTATTATATGTGACAATATCTGGCTGCAACCCGTTCTCCTTAATCAATCGGAGCATTTCATTGGCACGTTCACACATCTTATTCCTTGCAAAAATGGAAAGCATTGAATTGAATAAAACCAAATCGGGTTTATAACCATTCTTTAGGAACTCTTGAAATGCTCTCTCCATACCAGCAAGTGATCTACACTTGCAATTCGCCAGAATAAGAGTTCTCAAAATTACCCAACTAGGAAATAGTCGACCTTCGTAAATTTCTTTTGAAATCCTTTCCATACCTTTCAAATTCCCCCCCTTTGAGTAGCTGTGGAGCATCAGTGAATATGAGGTTTCATTAGGCTTGAAGCCCTTATATCTCATATCGGAAATGACAGATTCAGCCGTTCTCCAATCCCCTCGATGAGCCAGTGCATTTAGAAGTGCATTGTAGGTCGTAATACATGGTGTAAATCCCGCAATTATCATCTCGTCATATATCTTTGTAGCATTGATTTCCATCCCACACCTACCATATGCACTTATCAAAGTATTGAATGTGTCCCTATCAGGTTCAAAACCACAACTTTTCATCTCATGGAAAACACGATTCAAATATTTGTGCATTCCTCTATTTCCGCACATAGCGAGCATTGTGTTCCAAGTGGCACGATTGGGCGCACATCCATTCAATTTCATGTCGTAGATGATTTCCATCATCTCTTCAAGTCGTGACTTCTTCCCTAGCATCCCGAGAATAGCATTATAAGTACACACATTAGGAACACAGCCGCATTTCTTCATCTGTTTGAACATACTTAAAGCTTTCTCCTCCTTTCCCACTTTGCCATAGGCATCGATCAAAGTAGTATAAGTAACAGCATTTGGCATTAATTTCTTCTGTCTCATCGAGCTTATCAATGCTACTCCTTCCTCATGAAAACCTGCCCTCGCGTATGCTGCCACAAGTTCATTGTAAGTTATTGAGTCGGGAGGGCAATTGTTCTCCTCCATTTCTTTCAAAACGCTCAAAGCCTCATAGTAAATCCCCGCCTTCCCAAACACTTGAAGCAAAGAATTATACGTAACCGTTCCAGGCACATAACCCCAAACCTTGAGTCCATCAAAAAAGTTCTTTGCTTCGTCTAACAATCCTTCTCTTCCACAAGCCGATATCACAGTACTACAAGTGAACTCATCAAACTCAAGCCCCAAACTCCTCATCTCATCCAAAAGGCCTAAAATCATTTTCCAAGATCGTCCCTTTTTCCCGTAAACATCCAGCATCACATTGTACGTTACCAGAGTTGGGGATAACCCTTTTTCCTTTATAAAATCAAACAAAGTTATTGCCTTTTCATATTTTCCAGTTCGCGAATAAGCATGTAAAATTGTAGTCCACGTTCGAATATCAAATGTATAATCCTCGTACAGAATCACATCAAACAGCTTTGTAGTAACAAAATGTTGAGACTCCCTTCCAAAAATCTTGACTATCAATTCAATAACCTGATTATCTAATCTCTCTTTTCTACTATCCAAGTTCAACAAAAACCATTCAAATAACAAAATGGCCTTTTCCCAGTTACCAGAAACATCCAAACCCTTCAACAAACTAATTAAATCAACTTCTTGAAGCAACTCAAACTTGACAGAATCAAAAAATGCATTCAAGTCACAAATGGGCTGCTCCAAAATTGAGTTAAGCAGGAACTTATACTTCAAAGGAAGAAAATCAAGTGATCCATTACCTTTCTTGAAATGGGATGGTAAAGGATCTTGATTTTGTGAAGAAACAGAAGTAGACATGTGCAGTAGGTGCTGAAGGAGAGAATCAATAGGTAATGAATGCGAAGAAGGGGATTGCTGTTGCTGTTGCTGTTGAGGTTGTACAGTAGGAAGACGGACTATTGCAGTGTTGAATTTCGAGCGCTGATGTTTTGGTTGTGATGTGGGTTTTGTTGGATGAATTGGGAATGCTGGTCTGTTTGCCAAAAGGGTTCCATCCATTGTTGAATTTGTTCAGAAATTTATCTGTAAAGGTTAAAGAGATTGCAGAATGTATGTGTTTTTGTTCTTGTGGGATGAGACTTTGTATTGTGCGGGTGCAGGTGCCTCTATTCTGGGTAGGAGATAAAGAATTCTAAGGCTGGTGGTGAACTTGATTTTAGTATTTGGTTAGATGGATAGCCCACACGGCTTCTTCAGTAGAGAAGAAAAAGTCAATCTTGCATCAAATTTTGCGAAGTACTGCCTAAACATGCTCTAGTGAAAGATTGTTCTATACCCATCTGCCTTTTATTTAATTAGCTTATTTAACTTAAAAGGGTAAAAGGACTTGTGCCATTTGGAGCTTAGTCAAATAGAGTTAACCTCTTCTTTCACGTCTTTCCATATGCAGAGCTTTCCCCTCACGACAGCGGTGATATTTGCAATCGGAATTCGATTTAGATGGTTGAAGTACTTGTTGAGTAGATAGGTAAAAAGTCGTATTTGTAAGAATGATCAAGTTTTAGTTCAATATATTATGAAGAGAATAATTCTGTATTCTCCATAGAAATTGGCCAGAAAACTCACATGGGGCATAGATGAAGTACTTGTTGAGTAGATCAATAAAAAATTGTATTTGTAAGAGTGATCAAGTTTTAGTTCAATATATTCCACGGAAATTGGCCAGAAAACTCACATGGAGCCCACCACCCACCCTTGTTGTGAGTATTCTGGCCATTTTCTGGTCATTCTGCTTCTGTACAAGAAGCAAAGTTCTCATGAAAAAGAGTAAAGTAAACAAATGTGGCAATAGACAAATAAAATGATATGAAATATTTATGTATTCGATTATAAATTCTCGACTTAATTTATGGCAGTCATAATTGTCATTGTACATCCATCAAATTAGCTTTACGAAATGACAAATGCATTTCAAAATTATGATTCTGATATCTATATGTGAAAAAAAAAAATGTAGGTAGATCAAATCAAAACTTTCGCCTATTCTTCCAAGAAACACAAAGTTTTCGCTTAATATAGGTGGGAGCGGGGGTATTTATTGTTAGCTAATTGACCAAAGTGAGAAACAAGAAGCAGGCCCGGTTCTGGCCCAAGGCCACCTAGGCAATGGTCATGGGCCTCAAGGAATAAGGTGGTCTTAAAAAAAATTTGAAAGCCCAAAACAATTCCCCCTTATGAAATGTGCAAATTACACTCAGTATTAATATAAATTTTAATTTCAATTTTACTATCCACCTTTTTTTTATTCTGAAAGTACATTTAAGGGAAATAAATAATTTTTAATAAATAAAAATAATAAAAGTTTGTTTGATTATTGGAACATTTCATGACTAATTAACGTGCAGTTTAAGTAATTTAGGAATTTCAAGAAGACTAATTAGTTACAATAAAATATTTTTCGTGTTGTTTTATATAATACGTATTATATATGATATATAAATTTTTTTGTAGTATAACATAAAATATTTTAATTTAATGAGCAAATATGATTTTTCCTTCTTGAACATGAAAATTGATTGTCGAACGAATCAAATAGTGAGAGAGTATCATAGGTCTAATGTTTCCCATCATGAAAAATTGTTTAATTCGACCACGTTTGATGCTAATACACTCGTAAAAAAATTATGTATAGGGACCTCATGATAATTTTTCATCTAGGGCCTCAAAATTTTTAGGGCCGGCCTTGACAAGAAGTAATATAATTACATAATAATACGAACCAAATATGAGTAGTAATGGAGTCATGAACAAAGCTGAACTCTGAAATCTTAATGCGAAACCTTCCAATCCCCCAACACAGTATCGTACATGGGCATCTTGTAGCAAGATGAAGTGATGATTTGAAGTTAATGATAGATTGAAAAAATTGAATGACTTTTGCTGAATAAGATGCAAATATGCTCAAGTGATTATTAATGGCGCTTAATTTAGTTAATGGTTTTACTTATTGAAAACACTATTATTTTTAAAATATGAATAATTATGATTTTTTTTTTTTTGAATAACCGGAAAGTACTAATCTATCTCATTTAACTCCCGACCTCAGTTCTCTTGTGCCCTAGCTGAGCCTTGTTGCTTAGCAAGCTTGTGTATGGTAAGGTAAAGAACTTCTTAAAGTTATTATGATACCTGATTGGATTTGAAGTCTTACTATTTTGTACACATTCAACCAACCTATTTGTTATGTAGTTATGCTCGTGTTGTAATGAGAGTGGTATTCTCAAATTTATATTTTGGTAAAGAGTGTTTGTAATAGTGTATTTAATTTTTTGGACGAAATGAAAATGTTGAGGGGGTTTAATTTGAAAGATAATGGTCTAGAGCGTTTCTAGAGAGAAATTTGTTGGTACAATTAAGAGACACGTCAAGAACAATACATGGTAGGGAGGAAACTCATGGAAGATTATAAAGACAATGTTATCTATAATTCTCTTGTAAATATCTTGAAAGAAAAATTTAGTGAGAGAATTTCGATGGCAAAATTGTAAAGATATCAACCATCTATTAAAAGGAGATGGAAGTATAAAAGGAGGGTAATGAGTCTCATTTGTGCTAAAAAAATAAAGAAATAAATGAAAACAAGATTTTAATGTGAAATGTGTGGATTTGGATGAACCATATGATTCTTGTATTATTTTGATTGTTTCTAAATTATCATTTCTAACCTATTATCGGAACGATTTTCAGTTGAGTTCTTGCGCACTCAAGAATCATGATTAGCACACAAAAATACACTTGACCAAATAAAATATTTAATAAAAATGCCACAAAACCAGCTAAGATTATTATGCTCCTTAAATGTATCTTAAAGTATCGGCGCCTATTCCTTGTACAACCGCGGTTTCTTCCTCCCCACCACATTGTTGAGCTCCTCCTCCTCCTCAAGAGAGAGCCAGTGGCTATCTAACTCCTCTTTTCACTCAAACTTAAAAACAAAAGTTTAGAAAGAAATAGAGAAACAATGTGAATTAAAAGAAAGAGCAAAATGTATAAATAGTCAAATATTGAAGATTACAATCTTCTAGAATACCAAACTCCTACAACGTATCTATCCAAGATGAAAGTGATAAAGTCATCGCAATGTGGTCTTTTAAACACTGAAAATGTCATGTGAAATCAAGTTAACTTGATATATGAGAAGATGACCAAATTCAAACATTATAATTGGAAACAAGTATTGTTGACCTCAAGAAATGCTGCCAACAGATGCCGAGCCTACTCGTGCATACACAAGCTAAATCTAACACGTTAAGACAAATCAACAGTTGAAATGACTCCGAAATAGGACGTGGGAGAAACTCAACGATACGAGACGTTTCCGTTCAAGCTCCGGCGAAATATCCAAAACATGATTGTATAATAATAACCAATCAATATGAGTTTGGATTAAATATTGTAAATAAATGTAAGAAAACCAAATAAGTTGCTCCAAGTATTTAAAGTTGCATTAGTCTTCAACTGTTACATGGTGGGGGTATTTATAGTATTACAAATGAAATGGTGACCATTGGATGAAATTACACGTGGCACGTGATCTAATCCCTATGGCCGAAGCTTCAAATTTTAGCCATCATTTTGACTTCCTAGCTTTACAAAGCATTTAATACTCTTACATTGACAAGACACCGACACACTTTTTACAAATGTCGCATCCCCAAACTATTTTCTCATAAAGTTTTTTTCACGGGGTTGCTCGTGGTTATAGTGTGGTTTCTCACAGACGGCGTCAATCTGTTGACCTCAAGAAATGCTGACAACAGACGTCAGGCCTACTCGTGCATACGCAAGCTAAATCAAACACCTTAAGATAGATCAACAATCGAGATGACTCCAAAATAGGAAGTGGGAGAAGCTCAACGACACGAGACGTTTTCGTTCAGGTTCCGACGAAATATCCAAAACATGATTTTATAATAATAACCAATCAATATGAGCGTAGATTAAAGATTGTAAATCAATGTAGGTATACAATTGTACAATAATTACCAATTGCTAATAACTCAGATTAAATATCGAAAATCAATGTAAGAGAACCAAATAAGTTGCTCAAAATATTTAAAGTTGCATTAGTCTTCAATTGTTACATAGTAAGGGTATTTATAGTATTACAAATGAAATGGTGACCCGTTGATGAAATTACACGTGGCCTCATCCTTACGGTTGAAGCATCAAATCATAGCCATCATTTTGACTTCCTAACTTTACAAAGCATTTAATGCTCTTACATTGACAAGACAAGACACCAACACGCTTTTTACAAATATCGTATCAATCATTTGAATAAAGATTTTCATCATGAACAAATCTTTGCATGTGGACCGTCACTAGCCAGGCTAGAGCCTCGGAAGCTACTGAGCCTCGAAGGAAGGCCACATCGGATTAGCAGTGGACCTCGTCTTCTATGGCAGGTGGTTCGGTAGGAGTTGGTCCGCAAATTCTCTAAGTCGATCACGTGACAAATACTAGTAACAAGTCATAACAAGTATCAAAGTGTAACCCAAACTATGCCCAAAAGCGAAAAATAAACGAAATGTTTACAATCCACTCAAAGTCAAAAACACAGCATCCGAGTCATAACAAAGTGGAATCCAAACTATACAAGTGTAATGAGCAGGATACCCCTTGAAGTTACCACAGTAATCAAATTACTTCTTTCTAAATAGAAATTACAAAGAACAAGGAAACAAGTTTTTGATTCAGAGAATTCGGTGATCTATCTCAACACCATTTCTTGGCAAATCAAGAGAAAAACAACTGAAAGAACCTGCTCAGCAAGTGACAAAAGAGAGGTCCAACTGAGACAGAGGAGAGGTGCGGCTGAGGCTGAAGAATGAAAATTTGAAAATTTTATTTTAATAAGATTGAGCGGTGTGAGTTTTTTTTTTGTTTAAAGCACTGTTACTTAGGTGGTTTTTCAAAAAAATAAATGGTTTTGTGGATGTTTCAAAAAAGTAAGATGTATATAAGGCTTGAAAAATAATGTCCAAAATTACTCTTCACATTTGAACAATAGAAAAAAAGAGAGAGAGTAGGATTTGTCATTGAGAGAGGAACGATCGACCAAGGGAAGAAAGCACATGCGAAGGAAGATTGAAGTCCGGCAAAATTAAGAAATCACCAACGAAGGCAAGAAAATCGAACACCAGACCCATTTGGAGGACATCTCACAGAACACCCCCTCTTAAGGATTTTGATTCAAATTCAAATGCGGCAATGTTCGTGAGATTCCGCAAGTAAACAAATCATGATAAATAATAAAGTGGATTTATCGAGTCCAAATATCGACCCACAGAGACTACTATCCACTATAAAGTTTTAAACTAATCTAGTTTCAATTTAAATTAAACGGTAACTAATGATTAAATCAAATTTTGTTTTCTAAACGAAATTCTAATAAATAAAATAACAAACTCAAATTAAAACTGTAAATAAGATTATATGATTTGATAGTTAGGATTTTCGATTTCACTTAGATTATTTATCATACATTTAATTCCAGTCATTCAACTATTTTTCATACGTGTCAACGATCGAATTAACTTGATATAGTTAGTGATCTCTCTCAAGCAACACTAATCATATTCATATGCTCGAACTTATTATATCTCTATATAAATTCACAGACATATGAATGTATTTATCTATAGGAATTTAACATGAATCTTTTAGCCTATAAGTATATCTCGATCTCTTATAATGTCTATATTAATTATTGCACTAGTTAGAATTATAGATCACCTCTCGATCTCAGTATTATCCCTAAATCAATTAATTATTGCGAAAAAAATAAAGTATTAAACATACAATAATTAATTAACAAGTATTGAAATGACATAAAAATTTTAAAATTAAATATATAATAAAAACCTCAAATTATATCATCAATTCTAACAATAAAAATATTTAATCACTCATAACATTGAAACTAAACGCGCAAAAATTAAAAAAAAAAAAAATCACAGAAGAGGAAACGTGAAGTTATATTTCTCAATTTTAGCCCCTGTTTTTGTCCACTTAGCTGCCTCTGTTTTCTCCACTTTCTACCCATGTGTGTGTATATATGCCTTATTTGGCCCCTATTTTAGGGTGTTGAAAATTTTTGGAATAGTGATTGATGAGAAAATGTGTGATAAAAAAGTAATAAAAAAATTTAAATTTGTGTGTAATATTATTTTATTTGATGAATATATGATTAAAACAAAGAGAGAAAAAAATTAATATAATGTAATGAAAAAAATAGGGGCCAAACGGGGGCATAAATGAAAGCAAAAGCCCCTATTTTTCTCCCTCGAAGCCGTAATATTTGACATTTTCTTCTCCTCTGTTTTTTCTCTTTCTTTTCTATTTACTCCCGTGTGTATACATACCGTCCTTGTTTGAGTCATAATAAAATTTTTATTTTTATTTTTCTATTAATTTTCAATCATATATTTTTTAATAAAATAATATTTTCATCACATCAATAATTTTTACTTTCTTTTTCAATCACACATTCTCTAACAATTTACTATTTCAAAGTATATTTTTCCAAAATAATATGGCTCAAATCCATCCATGCAGTGTTTTCCACCAAAGCAGCTGGCTCCTTCTTCTGTACATGAATGTTTGTATATATAAATCAAAAGTTGCCTCCTTTTTCTTCCCCAGAAGCCGCCCCACTATGCGTGAATAAATCAATTTCAAAATGGCTGATGGCTCTCTGCGTGAATATATATAATTTCTGCCTCAATTTTTCTCCAAGTTTCAGCCGCCTCCTTGTGCGTGAATGTGTATATATTTATATGATTGAGCCTCCTGTTTATCTTCTCATCCCCAGCAGCCCAAATTCTTCTCTTTTAATTCCTCCAATAAAAGTCCAATTGAGGCTCATTTAATGTATTATTTTCTTCAAAGCAAGTCCTTCACTTTTCGAAGTATGAACTTTATTCTCCAAACTTTGCCTCCAATAATTTAGTCCACGTACTTTGGATTTTTTCATTTTTCGCTATTTTGCATTCTTTTCTTCAATTCTCCATTAAACACAAAATTTTACCTACAAAATACAATATAACATAAATTAGGTAGAATTTTATTCAAAAGCAATAAAATAATATAATTTAGAATCTCGAATATGTATAAAAACTACACTTATCACGGCCCAAAGATCGATTGGGTTTTGAAAAATCTGCCCAACCTCATGTGTTTGACACCGCGCTTAGTCCATGCTAGAATATTGAATTCAAATATCTTACTAAATTTTGAATATCGAATTCGAAGGAAACTTCTGTAATTCTCTTGTAAATATTTAGATAGAAATTCTAGTGAGAATTTCGATCGCATAAATATCTGACATCTATTAAAAAGAAATGAATTTGGAGTGAAAACTAGGACTACTTTAGAAGGTGTATCTAGAATTTCTTTTCGATATTCTGTCGAAATTGAAAGGTTTTGACGATGAGGGATTGGGAATAAGGTTATGACCCACTAGATTATGTTCCTAATCAGGGGCAGGCCTACTTGAGGACCGGTGTGGGCGCCCCCACTCGATTTTCAGATTTCCTGATTTTTCTTCAGTTTTTTAGACTTTCTGAGTTTTTTGTCCAGGTTTTTTTAGATTTTCAAATTTTTATCCAAGGTTTTTTGGTTTCGCGTTTCGCCCCCACTAAACTTCCTTTCTGGGTCCGCCCCTGTTCCTGATCTCATTGCTGCTTAGAAGTTCAACTCGTCCTTGTGCCATAGAAGAGAAACAAAATTAAAGAGAAAAAATAAGAATTAGTTCAGTTGAATAAATCAAGTTGAAATCGTTCATAAGCAATATTATAACCGGAAATTTATAACTGTCAATCATGTGAGATTATGATAATTTTCACGAAATAATAATGAGATTTGGTCATTAGATATAATTGTTATTAATCTAATACCAAATTTATAATGCATTAATTGTCATGATGTGTGATACAATTCTGAAGTATGTTTGCAAGTCAAATCAATTTTTATTAGCATTAATTATTAATAACTGTTAAATGACTCTAATTGGAGTCAATCTATGTACAATATATTGTTTATGACGTGAACTTCTCCCTCGTGTTGAAATAAATTCGACACCAACATTGTGTGTCATGACCGAAGATACTCCGAAAGAACAAGCAATATGAATAATTCAAAAGCAATGTGCTCGTTACCTCGGTTTTGGTAGCGCAACCCGAATTTTACACCCTACATGTACAAGGGTTTCGACAAAAAGAAAAGGGTCATAGTCAATATGGAGCTGAAAAGTGTAAACAAGCTAAGTTGATTTGAAATATTTTAAATTGGGTTTTTAACTTAGTGCATTATTTCATTTGTCGATTTTAGTGGTGTCAAATGGGATAAGTTGGCCTATCCAATTATGGCCGGGAACGGATAGCCTATAGTTGCAAGTCGTGTCAAATGGGCTGACTTTTTGTTCCTACTTGTTCTGAAATACCTCTTAAAGTTACACGTAGTAATCTTCCATGCAAGAATCCCATGTGCTTACAGAACACATACACGTTACTTCTTGCATATTCTGTATATAGTCTATATAACAACTTGTAAACAAATATACCTACACATGTAAATATTATTTTATAAACATATCGAGTCTTGAATTTCATCTTAAAAGGCTAATTGTGTTAAAAAGTGTAATTCAAGTCGATACATGTTTAGCAGTTTTCATCGTTAATAGATATAGGATTCGACAGCTCAAATTGTTAGTTCGATCTTGTTGGGCTCTGATACCATATTAAGTCAGTTTAAGATTTTACCTTTAACATGCTCGAAAAGAAATATGTAGTGTGCTTCTGGATAAAAGATTTTTATTTACAGTTAATAGAATCTTTCAATCTCATGATAAAATAAACATAAAGATTTTAGAGCACAAACTTTTATCCATAATATTTTTTGTGTAAAGGAATTCATTTACATTTTAAACCCCAATTCCTATCAATTTTTAAATAATAGTGAAATGGGGCATATTCCATAGAAAACTAGAATATGATTAATATAAAATGTCACCACAAACCTACCTCAATTATTGAACTTAGTCATATATTAGTGGCCAAAATGTAACTGGCAGAATACACCTATATTCAACTAGGAATTTGGATTTTATAATCTAAGTGTGTGTATAATTACCTCTTCAATCCAGATAACATGTATCTGAAACAACATTCTAAGAATTATGGAGAGCCAAAGAATAATTTTCTTGTCTCCTTTGTTTTTGTCTCTTCTTATAACCACTGCATTTGCTCAACTGAGAACTGATTTCTACAGAAATACATGCCCAAATGTCGAATCCCTCGTCCGGTCAGCGGTCCAAATAAAATTCCAGCAGACTTTTGTCACCGCCCCGGCAACTCTCCGGCTCTTTTTCCACGATTGTTCTGTTCGGGTTAGTGACTTTGACTGTTGATAAATAAATTATTGAGAATAGAACTTAGTTTGTTGTTATTTTTTTTATTATTTAATGCTGATGAAAACCTAATAGCTTGTTCGGCATGATACTTCTGACAAGTTAAAATCTTGTTTATTATAGAGTAATAGCTATATACTAAGTACACTGTGAGTAGTTTTTGGTTGAATATGGTGTAGGGTTGCGATGCATCGGTGCTACTGGCATCGCCAAACGGGAAGGCCGAGAAGGACCATCCCGACAATCTTTCACTTGCCGGAGATGGATTTGACACTGTTGTAAAAGCCAAGGCAGCTGTAGATAGCAATCCCCAGTGCAGGAACAAAGTTTCTTGTGCAGATATATTGGCATTGGCCACCAGAGATGTTGTTAATTTGGTAACTAAGTGCCTGTTTGATAGAATTCATTTGGGAATAATGAGTTATGGAATAATATTTTTTTGAGGATGTGTGTTTAAAAAATAAGGAAACTTTATTTATTTGTATGTAGAATATTTTATTTTGTGAATGTGTAGTGGAGAAATGATACTATAGCAAACAATTTAATTTTTTAAAGGTGACAAACATGGCCTAAATACAAGACAAAATATCATATATAGAAAACCATGTTTATGCTTTTGATATTCTTATCTTTGCACTGATTTATTTATGCAGGCTGGAGGACCATTTTATCAGGTCGAATTGGGAAGAAGAGATGGGAGAATTTCTACATTGCCCAGTGTTCAACATAACCTTCCAGGCCCAGGCCTTAATTTGGACCAACTCAATTCCATGTTTGCCAGACATGGCCTTAGCCAGACTGATATGATTGCACTATCAGGTATAAATTTTCATATCTTTCTATCTCATCTACAAACTTAAACCATTAGATAAGAAAGAAAATTTTGTTTATATAATTTTTATATTTGCAAGACGACCCTCTCACCGTATGTAGGATTTTTATGCACTGGTCGTCTTTTAAGGGTCATCGTGATGTTTATAGGTGCACATACGATCGGGTTTTCTCACTGCAACCGTTTTTCCAAGCGCATATACAATTTCAGCCCGAGAAACAGAATTGACCCAACTCTCAATCTGCAATACGCAATGCAGCTAAGGCAAATGTGTCCGTTAAGAGTCGACCCCAGCATCGCCATAAACATGGACCTTACAACGCCCCAAACCTTCGACAATGCTTATTTCCGAAACCTTCAACAAGGTAGAGGTTTGTTTGTCTCAGATCAAGTGTTATTTTCGGACAGCCGATCGAGGGGTACTGTCAATCTTTTTGCATCAAATAATGCAGCTTTTCAACAAGCATTTGTGCAAGCTATGACCAAGTTGGGTCGTGTTGGAGTCTTGATTGGCAATAAGGGTGAAATTAGGTTGGATTGTACTAGGCCAAACTAGAGTGACATTGGCAATTATTCCAGTGAAAATGGGATAATTTTTTGGGGGGTTGAAAAAAAGATAAAGTAGTGTGATTCTTAATAACTAGTGTCTAGAACTGCTCTTGTTGCAGCAGTTGTTGAAGCCATGTACTGAATTTGTTGAATAATAACGTATCTTGCCCTGTTTGGTACTGCTGCAGCTTAAATAATGGATTAAAATTCAAATCAAAGTTAACAATTAACTTTAATCACACGTTTCATAAGACCTACAACTTTTCAATCACACATTTCATCAACTTTTATCAAAATATTCTAAAATCTGATTTTCACAATTTAAATATGTAAAAAGGGGTTAAAACATGGAAAATCAAAAAGGATGTCTTATTCAAAAGAATAATGTTATATATCTAGTACCACTGATGCTACAATACTAATTTATGTGATAGACTCAATGAAATGTGAAATTAAATTACTCATTTAATTATACATTTCATTTA
>CAIGRB010159963.1:5969-16622 GCA_903798255.1 Fraxinus quadrangulata
ATATTAATATTAAAACCCTAACTCACTTTCTTCCCTCTTTCTCTCTCTCTTTGTGCTGCGCCCTCGCAGCCGGCGATGTGAGCCCCGACAGTGGCATTGCTCTTTCTCTCCTCGGTCTCAACTCTATCTACCTTCCTCACCCTAACCCTAGCAATTCCGACACCGCACCCACCTCCTCATCCGACATCGGAACCCCTTCATTTCACTGTGCGATGAAGCCGCTGTAGAAGCGGCACTGTGCGTGCAAATGACGATGATGAGGCTACTGCGAACTCGCAGCAGCGTTGCCCATCGGTGCACCGGCCACCGCAGAAATAACTGTCATTTATCACCATCATGTATAGCCGCTCGTAGGACCGTCACGTGCAGCGGAGTGTCCCTCGTACAGGAACATTGTTGTGGCTCTATCAGACCCTCGCCTATTATATGGCTTCTTCAGATTCGTCAAAGCTAAAGCCCAAACCAAAAAACAAGAGCCGACAGTAGTGGATGTAGATTGGTGGTTTTCCCTTTTTTTATGTTTTTCTTGTTTTGTTTTGCAAATGGTTGTGTTTTAGTGGTGCTTGTTGTGGTGTGATAGTGGTGTTGGTGGTTGGATGATAGTTGTGTAGGTGGTTGTTGGTGGCGATGGCAATGATGGTGGATGTGGCAGCGATGACGTTGTTGCGTCTCTATTGGTGGTGGAGGAAGTTGTTGGTGGTGTGGTGGTGGTGCGCGGTTGTGGATGGTGCGGTGGTGGTAGGTGGTGGCGGTAGTGGTAATGGTGTTGTGTTGTTGGTGGCGGCGGCGGTGGTGGTGATTTTTTAGGATAGATTTTGTTGGTTGTGTTTGCAATTGGTGGTGGTGGTGGTCGTGGTCGCGGTGGTAGTGGTCGTGGCAGCGGTACGATGGTTGTGGGGGTGGGGGGAAAAAAAGTGTTTGCGACCAATTATTTGGTTTATTATAATTAATAAAATAGATAATTTGTGACCAATAAATAATATGTAACCTAAAATATGTGAGATTCTGACTAAATTTGTAATCATGACTTTTAAGTTGTGAGTCTTGTGACCAATTAATTTAATAATTTTTTTATCGAGAAATAACTTTTGTCCAATTAATTTAATAATTTATGACCGTGAAATAAATTGTGACTTATAAAATTTATGATTTATGACAGAAAACTAATATATTACCTATTAATTTGATAATTTGTAACCGATAAATAAATTATAACCTATAAAATTTATGATTTATGATGAAGGAATAATATGCGATTTATTAATTTGATAAATTGTAATTGATAAAGAAACTATGACTTTTGAAATTTGTGAACAAGAAATAATACGCGATTGTGACTTTTGTAATTGTGATCGGTACGTAACTGTGATTATAAATTTTATAATTTGTGACCCTAATATATTTAATTTATAAATAATTTTTAATTAATTATTTAATTAAAACCTAATTTTTGAAATAATAAAACTAGTTTCTTAATTTTAAGATTGTATTTTACAACTACCTTATATTATTTGTCTTGTATTTTTGTATTGCTCCCTTTCAATAAGGTCATGAATTGAACTTCGAGGGGTTGCTCAATTAGTCATGTCATAAATTTGCTCCATAATGGTTACCAGTTCGAGTCCTCTCAAGGCCATTGAGATGAGTACTCGTTCGTAAACTGCAGGTCCTCATGGAATTAATCGATATGCGCGCAAACTAATCCGGACATCCTCGGTTAAAAAATATATATATATAAAAGGTCATGAATTGGACCAACCACAATAACTTTAAAAATGGATAATTGACATAAAGAGTCCCTTTTTTGTCACCCTATTGCAAATTATTCATATCTTTTCAATTTTGATATTTTCACCCTCTGATCAACCTTTCCTTGCACAAATCGTCCATCTTGTCTGATTCCGTCCATTTCTTTCGTTAAATAAGCATGTTGTTTGCACATGATAGAATTTAGAAGTGTAGACACGTAAGTTCACTTAAACCGTTATAATTTTATTTTAAAAATAATATAAAAAATAAAAATAAATAAAAAAATAAAAAAATATTTTCTTCCCCAGTCACCCCTACTCTCCAACTCAACCACCACCTAGCCAGCCAGCCACCATCAACCCTTCCCCCTACCACAACCTACCGCCAGTTGACTCATTATCCGCACATGTGATCCCTGGTGATTTTTTTCTGTGTTTCTATTTTGTCATCTTGAAAACAAAATAAAAGATTCTTTTATCAAATTCGTTGATTGGATAGCATGGTAAAATACAACCATAGTTTCCTTCTCTCTTTATTGACGCTCAGTATTACATAGTCGACTTCACTAGGCAAACCAAACGTTGCCAATTTCACTCGTTCACGTCTATTCTATTCGTGTAGAAATAGATTATTAGGGAAGTGAATGATTGTTCAAATGGAGGTTTACTTCATTAATTCGACTGAAGTAAAGAATTTTAGAGACGTTTAGAAACTGTGCATGTTTGGCAAAGCTTAAAAAAATTGATTTGAACATGTTTTCTACCAGAAGTTACAAATTTGTTCAAATAACTTTTAAACTTGGCCTAGCCATACTGCTAGTTCTAAGATAGAAGCACCTTACTGTATCCCAGCAGGTGTGGCGACGACTCTGAAAAGCACAATGTTTGAGGATTTTCGACATTGGCTTTATTGGTGGCGCGGGTTGAGCTTAGCAGGAGCTTATCTGCTTCAGTCTTAGGACTGGGCCTTCAAGTTCGCGGATAGAAAATTCAAATTTCGTGATGCCTAGGAACAGATTGACCCAAGAATCTGTAACGCATCCGGAGAGAAAGGAAAGGTAATCAATGGCGTTCAGTTCATTGACTCAACGCCTATGATAATTGCACAATGATCAAAGAAACAAGAGTTTAAATGAGTAGACCTTCCTCATTCATACCTTTTCATTTGAAGTTCCATTCGTCGACAAGGTATTGAAAAGGCAAACAAATAATACCCCATCCCCTTTCTTTCCAATCAACAATATGTAATTTCACCTCCTTCCCCTCCTGCAATAGTGAGAGAGGGAGATGGTGTCCTTGTAAACTTCGGAGTCACGGGCAGGGAAGAAAAGGAGGGACGTCTAATATAAACCAGGCATGCAATGGACGAGCCAACAAGAGTATAATATTATCAACTTTCATTTCTGGGATGCATGAATGCACGAGGATCCTAAAAGTCCCACAAATCATCAAAGCGCTTGTTGAATCCATTGAGATTGAATCAATTCGTGCCTGCCTGAAGAAAATCACAGGATCAATACACAGATTAAATATGAAGTATGATTTACCAGATAGTAAGTCATGACGTAGATAGACTACAGAAAAGGTTATCGTTGCATATGCGACTAATCACGACTAAAATGATGCGAAATATAACCTTCAGAAGGCCCTTCGACAACCAATACATTAGAAGAATTGGACAACAATCTATGCAATAGCAGCACAAGCATGTTTGGCTAAGCCTAAAGAAAAAGTAAATGTAATTAAAAGTAACTTAGAAGTTTAGCCAAACACGTCTAAGCTTAAAAGTCACTTTTAAATAAATTTTTTTTTTTTACAAAGTCTAAGTAACTTCTGTTAAAACTTAATGTTCGAACAGTAAACCTTTACTTGCTTTCTATAAAAGTACTATTACATTTTTTAAAGCTTCATTTACTTGCTGTTCTGTCATCATTCATCAGCATACGTGTTCAGTATACATCTGTCAAATTTGAATTTACAATTGCAATAAAATTTACAGAACATCTAATATAGCCGATATTTCCACTAGTTTATTAGCACCTACAGAACTGAACCTCAAGCATCATGAACCAATTAAAGCAATGTAAAACACAAATAACAATATCTTTCCATCTAAAAGAGTAGAATACTTGAATAAAGGTGAAACCAATTCAAGCAACATTACAATATTACTGTGTATAACACAGTATTCAGTTTACATAAGTGAAAAATGCCACAGTTAATCTAGCGCTTTTGACCAGATTAACAGGGCCATGGATTGATGGAACATGTTGAAAATCAGACATTTAAACTTATTAAATGGCCGTACCCTTTCTACAATCACGATCTTCCAATCATGGGAACCCAGTAATTACGTCATTAACTACAAAGAGACCTTGGGGGCAAATAGAATCTTGTACGAAAAGGGAACAAAAAAAAAAAAAATTTTTTTTTTTTTTGAAAAGTAATCAAATATTATATTAATCAAAGGTCATACACAGGAAGTGTATCATCAGTACAAATCGGCAAGGAATAACATAAAATTGGGCAACCCATCTAAATGCCTAGAAGCCACAGCNACATATATTTTTGCAACCCTTCTAAATGCCTAGAAGCCACGGCATTAAACCAAGTAAACAATGTCAAATAAAACATCTCCCTAAACTGCTTTGTTGTCCTTGTTAGGTCTTCAAAACAACGTCTATTTCTTTCTCTCCATAATATTCAACATAACGTGGTTTATAATGAATAAACTGCCTGAGGGGAGTAGAAAGATGAACGCTTACCTAGCCCATAAAGAACATACAATTACAAATGCAGGTCGACTTTTTAAGCATCTAGTGTATGCAGGGGCGTTTATGTATATGTATGTATGTGTATATATATATATTAGCCCAGTCCAAAAGAATTAGTCCACCCATGGCTCCAGTCCTGAGTGTGTGCGACGATAAAAAAAAAATTCAAAAGAAATAGAGATAGATTGAATAGATATCAATACTACCTAACCATCTAGATTTGCAATAATATTGCTTTATAACAAATCCCAGTGATTCAAACCACAGACATGATGACAGTGATTGATTTTAAAATATAGTGATACAAAAGAATATAAAACCAGAAAAATGCAATCCGTACCTCTGTAAAACAAAAGTCACTGAATGAATAAACCATCAGCCACACAGCGTTAACACACAGATGGCTATTGAAGAAAACCTCAAGGCAAATTATTTCTCCCCATGTCCAGTAGAGATATGAATCATCAAATTCAGCTTTGAGATACGATATAGAAAATTAGAACCCCTGAATCAAAAAGTCAACAACTACATATGTTCAGATAAAATACATTTCTGGAGTGTTCATCATATTTGCACTGGATGATGACACATTCTACAGCCTGCTGCAGAGGTGTATGAAGTCTAATAATCATGCCTCCAAAGTCAAGCAGTTTGGTGAGAACAATCAATGAAAAATGCAAATGGCAAACAGCCGCAAGCAGATAAACTAAGTAAAACAGTTTAGATAGAGCAGTGGATTATATTCTTTTAAATAATCTGGATAAGCTTCAGCTCGTTAGGAACTAATCAGATATATAAGGTTTCAGAATCCAATATGCCAAGCACGTTGTTTTTTCTTAAGAAGGTATGTCCATGCATATTGCATTACATCATTAAACTTCTTATAGAACATACACTTTTTTATGGATAATCCTCAGAACCTTAAACCATAATAAGTGTACATTTGGCAAAGTTTTTAACTGCTTATAAGCTAGTCAAATATCATGTTTAACCACACATTTCCTAAAACCCACAAGTTTTAGTTAATTTTTAATCCTACATTCCTTAGGACCTACTGCTTATAAGCACTTAAAATCTTAGCCAAGCAAGCACTAATTATTTCCGGAAACATTGATGCTCGTGCATACAAGATATCGAAATACCACGTGCAAAGATATATTTCTGCAGCTGCACCACTAAACTTACAAAACTTTTCGGCCCCCCAATATAAGAAGCTGAAAAGCAGGCACCACCAAGAAGCTTAGATATGAGATCCAAAGCTATAGAACAGACCAGTATATTGAAATTCACAAGAAGAATCAACTTTTAATAAGATGAATACCTTTGCTCAAACAGTGGTTACGCGAGAGTTTTAGAATTGGAGAAAACATCACGCCAATAATACCAAATAAATGGACAGAATAAGGGATCAGCTCTTCTAGTATGCTAATGCTCCAACTCTTGTGCTAAATATTTCAATCTTAACTCATAAAATGGAGCTGATAAATCCAAAATAGAAATTTAAATTTGTCTTCACAGGAAGTAAATGACTACTAGTGATGGGCAATCACAATTATTTTTACTATTTTCCACTACCAAGTTATTTATTGCCAGATGACCCCAAAAAAAGCAACTCAAAAAACTAATCCTAAAGGTTGGAAGAAGATGACCACGAGTCCATCTACATGCTTGAACCCTTTTCTCCATAATGCATATCTTCAACACGGAGGTCTCCCAAGGACTAATATTGATCTATGATACTCGGACCCGGATACGAGTACGTACCTAAGTGTCGGATTTTTTACTTTTAAAATGTAGGATATGGGAACCTGGCTAAAAAAAGTCCAAATTTCGAACACGGTACGTGGGTACATCTTTCAAACTTTAATTTTTTTCTCAAAAATTTACATGTAAAAACTTAAATAATAATTAAGTCGCAAATAAATCATCCAACCCCACCCAACTAAATCAAGCCCAAAAACAGCCCCAATTACATACCAATTACATGTACACCCAATAGCCCTAAATACAAAAATTATTGTAGCCCAACAAAATTAGCCCATATAACCAAAGCCCACTATATAAAATTTATTTTACCCCAGCCCAACCCATACAATTAACCCATCATTATATACAAAACCTAACCGGGTCCATAAATCCCTTCGTCTTTTCCAGATCTGCTTCTTCCCTTGGCCACTTATTCTGCCTCCATCCCACATCTAGATAACTTGGGCCATAAATCCTCCAACTTTGTCTTCTCCAACACCGTTATTGCTTCTTCCCATTGCCGCCTTCAATGCCGCTGGTTCTGCCTCCACCCCACATCCAGAAGCCACCGCGTGGACTTGAAAATTGAAGAACCTGCCCCGTATTTCATACCAATACCCGTATCGTTTCGTGTCGTTTCCCGACCATTTCGAAGAGTCGAAGCATCACAAATATTGATAAATGGCTGTTGCACATAGGTCGAAGTGCTACATGGACCTGATTCAATAACTTGAGCATTCTAGTAGGCCTAGCTCTTACTAGTTAGACTCCAAAAGAAATGGAAGATTGGGGCGACGGCCATGCAGGGTGTATTTGCTTGTGTACTGTCTTCTGAGTAGGTTCAAGAAATATGAACTTCTGGTTATCCCAAGTAAGTGATCCTCAATCATTTACTTCACCTACCATGAGTTCAAACCAAGAATGTGGACAAGAGCTAGTTCAAAGAAAATGTTGGTGTTGAGAATCAGAGGCTTCAGTTCCCTAAATCAGAAAGGGTATCTATTTACAGCATCCCACATATCTTTTGCTGCTGACAAAAGAAGATAAATTTGTCCAGTTTCAGGCCCCTTCAAGTTCACAAGCCAGGCCATCACTGTTGAGTTTTCAGTCTCCCAAATCTGGAATGCATATTCTTCTCTCTCGGCAGAAATTTTGCAGCACCAGCAAGATAACCAAACTTACCCTTCCTGCGAAAATTGTCTTCACAGATTGAGACCAATAAAGTTCTATTCATTCAGTTTGGGATACGTGATATGTTGCTTGAAGGACTTGTGAAGTAGAATTCCATGGTGAAACATCTTCACTAACTCCAAACATGATGAACAAATGATTAAACGTAGTGGGAAAGACGAAGGTAATTAAGTGAAAGACCGAGGCTAATTAGAAAGAGACATGAAAGTCAGCTCTAATACCATGAAAACGGGTTTGATGAAATCTTGTATGTTTTCAGAATACAAAAAGAGGTATATAAAGAGTGAATGTGGAGGGAAAGGCATATACAGAATTCCACAACCCTAAGAAACTAAATGCCAATTTCTAAACTAAAACTGAGAGCTCCTAAGTTAATGGCAGAAACTGATTACCAAAATGGCTCTTAAGAATTAGGAGTTCTGTTTTTCTACAAGCCCTTGCTTAATTTTTTATGCTACTTACTGAGGCACACACCTCAGCTTAATGAGGATGCCCCAAGGCGCAAGCCTTAAGGCCTGTACCTCAATATTGTTGTTAATAATATGTAAAAGAAACATCAAAAACTTTATTTACAAGTGGGCTCAACAGTTATTTTTACTTGTTTAACCGAAACTGGTTAAATATTACACCCCACCCAAGACAAACAAAACCAAAAAGCTTTTTCATCCTACTCCACGCCTCTACCCAATTCCCACAATATTCTGGCAGCGTCTGTCTACAAAATTCCGGCAGTTTGCAGCAGGTTATTTTTCTTTTAATAGTTTTAATTTTGTTTCTGAAATTTTTGTTCTCTTTGCTTTTATTCGGACACCAAGTTACCAACCACAATTTTTCTTTGAACTTGGCAGCTCCAGAGACTTTTAAACTTTTTTCAACAGGAGTTACAGGACTATTGATTATTTGCTACTTTATTATTTAATATTGGTGTTGTTTTGTTGAGAATTTTGAAGATTGTTTATGGTTTATTACATGTTTATTTTTGTATTATTTTATAATTTTTTGACTCAATTTTTTGGTTTTTGATGAGACTTGCATCTCAAACTGCCTCGAGGGCACGAAGGAAAACTGCCTGGGTACCTTTTTACATCTTTTTAAACATTGATTAAAGCAGAGCAATCTTATTATATTCCGAGGATGTTAAAAATCTTCCAGAATTGCTCTGACCAATACATCTCTTGATCATAAGCTTGAGCCTGGATTAATGCATCAGCGAGATAAAAATAAAATAGCAAAGAATATTCATATTTATTACTATCATGACTTCTTCCCTTTGCTGTCCTTTAATCTAACTTATCACTGAAATACAATCCGTTAATGCGCAAAAACTAAGTTCAAAGTTCAGGCATCTAGGCCAGTGCTTCAGCTAAATTTACTCGATCTAGATGCCTAGTAGCAGACCTCTAATATACTAAGTAGCTTCCCCCGCAATTTTTGTCCACTTATTTCTTCCAATACAACTTCCATGTCTGATATCTGTTTGATTTAATTGTATTATGGTTAATAACTTATTCATCAACAAGTATGATCAAACAAGAAAGACAAACGAAACAAATCTACCAATAAGAATGTGAAGCATAAAAGTATCTACTTTAAAATGAAAGAATGGGAAGATGGTAGCAATAAATTCGATAGAGAAAACAAGGAAGTGAACTTACTGCCACTGATGAGTAAATAGAACGGGCTGAAATGCTTATTTCTTGAACAGAAGTGTAATCAGGTGAGGCCTTGCACAAATGCTAAGCCCAAAGCAAGATAATGATTTCAACTAAACAGCCACAATAATATCCATGTTACTCCTGAATGGTTTGTTTCTCTCTGAAGTTGATAAACCTGAGTGTGTATCACTTGATATATGTTGCTCTATTTTATAGGCTTCATTTGTCATCCCTGCCTTTCTGAGGCAAGATACTAAAGAGGTTGTGGTAATACTATCTGGGACACAACCCAATGTCAACATCTTATCAAAAATGCTTATTGCTTCAGACATTCTTCCTTTCATACAATGCCCCATAATAAGAATGGTGAATGTCAGCTTATCAGGGCTGCATCCTTTCACCTCCATTTCTGCAACAATAGCATTTGCCTCATCCACATTACCAGCCTTAGAAAATCCATCAATTACAGGATTGTATATAAATGGTTGGGGAATGATATCTTCCCTCAATTGCAGCTGCCTTAATAAATCACGAGCTTCATTTAGTCTATTCTCCTTGCACAGAGCATTAATGAGAACAGAGAAAGTAAATAAATTTGGAGACACTTTCCTCTCATTCATTTCATCCCAGAGCTTCAAGCCTTGCTCTAACCCACCGGCCCGACAATGACCATCAATGAGAGAGGTGAAGGAGAAAACATCAGGATGATATCCACCACCAACCATCCTTTCATATATCTTGGATGCTGAAACCATTTCTCCCTTTTTGCCAAAGCCATCAATAAGAACATTAAAAGTAATTAAGTTTGGCCTAATCCCATGATTACTCATCTCATCAAAAAGATCAGCAGCCTCCTCCATCTTACCCAATTTGCAGTATCCAGAAATAATTGATGTATACGTCACAATATCTGGGAAAAATTCACCTTGTGATTGAACTTCTCTCAATAACTTCTGTGCTCTATCCAAGTCACCAATCCTACAGAGCCCATTAATGAGCGTATTGTATGTAATAAGATCCGGCAAACAATCAAAACTCGTCATAATATCAAAAAACTCAAAAGCCTTATCTACCTTTGCCACTTTGCACAATCCCCTCATAATTATATTAAAACTACATGTATCCGGGCAGAACCCCCGTAATCTCAAAATATGATCTCTAAAAAAACTAACTGCCTCATCAACCCGATTTCCTTTACATAAGGAGCTCAACAAATTGTTGCATACAAAAGAACTTACAACTTCCTCTTTCTCAATATACAACTCAGCTTGTGAAATCAAAATTTCTTTGGCAGTCCTAAATCTGCCGGCATTCACAAAGGACGAAATTGTATAATCTAAAACCGAGCTATTGGGGAAAAATCCATCTGTTTTCATGTATTCATATGCTAAATTAGCCAAATCGTGCAGGCCAACTTGGCAGAGTGACCTCAGAAGCAACTCAAAAGTAGGAATCGAATGAATGAGATTTAAATTAAGCCTTGTATATTGAAAGAAGCTAAATGCCAACCTGGGGTTATTTAGTCTGCTATTTACATGT
>CAIGRB010159996.1:0-10458 GCA_903798255.1 Fraxinus quadrangulata
TAACAACTTTTAAACTTTTCCAAAAGTGCACTTAATTGTATATGGTGAGTACTGATCGTTAGTAATGTGTCGCATGGAAAGTACATAGATGGATAGTTTCTCATGGATCAATCTGCCTAATTAATTTTCGTCTAATTCACGTTTATTGTGGTCAAAATTCTTCATTGAGGGATAGCTTACGGATAATTCAATAATTCGGAGATGTCTACAATCAACATGGAAAGAAATGTGTGTTGTCGAGTAGTGTTTACATGGAAGTGTTGAGAATTTGAATCAATTTTCAATTTCATCTTTAGATGTTCCTTCCAGATGTATCATGAAAAGGTAAAATAGAAATCGATACTAATAATTTTTTTGTGAAAAAATGTTAAAATTGTACCGCGTCTCTATCATCTGCGATTACTTTATAAGCATATGTAGAGGCACTTGAAAGTTTTACAAACTCTTGTTGAAACCATGAAGTGACTGACTACGTCTCGATGTTTATCAAACCCTTATAATTTCAAAATTGCAATTCAACATTCTAACTTCTTCTAATCTTTAAACGTAACACGATGATACCTTGACCAGATTAAAATTACAAACAACATACCACTTAACTCTATTTTCAACGGTACTAGGTTGGAATCCACTCCTAGCATTGATCTCACATCACTCTTTTTCTCGAGTGATGCATTCAAAATGTTAGTGATCATCTCCTTTGTGAAAAGCTCCTGCTACGAGATTTTCTTTTCGAGATGAAGGTGGTAAACAAACCTATTAATAGTGACGCAACTTGAGTTTCATAAGGTGTCCACACAATAGAGATGATTAAATTATATCATTAACTAGAATATACTTAGGTTTTGGTGCTGTTATACAAAAAGCAATAGTTCATTCTTCATCCTCATTATTTATAATTCATCAATTATTCTAAGCTATGATTATACACTTGACCAAGCAAAATTATTTAAGAAAATCATTGTAGTCGAAGTATAGAATGAGACTATCCGTGCAATTTCCCCTTTTATTACCAAAAAATAAAAAAATAAAAAACTTAGGGCAAATTCCTTAGGGTTCCCAATTTTCATAAGTGTGGTTATTATATTCCTAGACTTTCATTCGTGACATTCATATCACCATCCCTTTTAACATTGTGTGTGTGATTTTTCCACCTAGAAGAAAATGTGTATTTAGATTTTTAATGTTCACACAACACACACATGATGTGTTACTAAAAGTATAAAGTTATCTAATAAAGATTTCTTATATTTCAAAACCAAACATTTAGGGGCTGTTCTCTTTGTATTTCAGTTTTGTGTTTTAAATTTTGAATTCATTTTGAATTTTGTGTTTTGAGTGTTCATTTTGAGATTGTTGAAAATGTGTTCTTTTTGGCATTTTGAAAAATTGTTTTGAAAATACTCGAAACGCGTTTTGAAAATTTTGGTTTGATTATAATTGAAAACACCCAAAACGACAAATTGTCGTTTTGGATTTTCTCTGTAAAATTTTAACTTATTTCAAAAAAAGGTTTTCGAAAATAGGAAAGAAAACGAGTTTTCACTATTTTGGAAAATAAAAAACAATGACTTGAAAATGATAAAGAGAACATGCCCATATTGTTTAACATAAATGATGCTCATTTTCAAACAATTTTACAATTTCAGAGTAGGTTTGAGAAGTGTTTATAAATTATTTGCCTAATAAATAGATAAAAAAAAAAGAGTAATGAATAAGTAGGTAGTAATAATATTTGTAGGTCTTTTAAAATGTATGAATAAAAAATTATTTAAGTGTTTATAACCACAAGCCAAACATAAGTTTAATCAGACAACGCATTGTGTGGAGCAGTGGAGTGAAGATTTTTGCTTTGGAGCCAACAATGGTCGATGGTGCTACTTTAGTTGACGATCGACAATTTAGTGATAGTTGACACAGAGAACATCATTTAAAAGTGAATAATAAAACTATTGAAATTTAAAATGAATAACACTAATATTAATGAAATTATGTAAAAATGATAAAATACGCAATGGAACTCAAGGATAGTGATTTCAAAATTTGATTTAAAGGTGGAGACAAATTTTTTCGAGAAGTCCTAAATGTTTGGGACTAATTGCACAATTTTTTCAAATAAAATGCAGCTGGAAGGATCCGAAACCTTGTCTCCTAAATCAAAAGTAGAAACTTTAACACTACGCTACAAACCACTAATATTTCATTAAGTTAAAGTCCCTTTATTTATTATGATTTGATTTCAGACATAAAAAGATGAGAGTCGGTCCCCCAATCTCCATCCCTAATTGCAAACTAAATCTATACTTGCTCTACCGTCTCTTTTTTTTTTTAAATTCTTAAATCGATCGACTTGCCCATAAGTTACTTTCGATTTCTCGAAGAAAAGAGAGTACACTTTTCCACTCCTAGCTCTCCAAGGTCAGAACCCAACAAGTGAAAGCGATTATTAAGGTAAGACTTTCTTGATAGTCAGTAGGTCGAGCTATTTAACATTCACCCTTCAAATAATATGAAGGTGGAATTGACCCAAAAATTGGATAGGGGTCAAGACATTGGGGATATATTGCCGTAAGTGGAAGATTAGGGTCATTTATGAAAAGTTGGAACAATTTAGTGGAAAACTTATTAATTAAAAAACAAAATAATTATGTACGAATCTGCTTTCTTTTTCTAAAATCCCCACCATACCACTCGTGGGTTATAATCATTTTTTCTTCTTCTCCCTCGAGTTGGCAACATGACGAATATGGGATGGATCGACCATTCTCATCCCGCCATGTTGAACATCTTTGTTACTTTACCCCATCCTCGTACCTGGTTGAAGTGGGAATGGGTGGGGCTCCTGTCTCATTTATCGTCACATTTATTTACTTATATGTTTTGGTTAATAAATATTATTTTTTTATTATCAATTTGTTAAAAATAACTTACGTTCTCTATAATAATGATGACAAATATATTATTTTTGTTTGATAAAAAATTTAAATTTGAAATTAATTTTAAACGAGGACTATGTTTTTCGTATCCATCCCTTATCCAATTCTGGACAATGACTTTCTTTGTCCCTGCTCAATTTATCAGGTTAGATGGGTAATTCCGTTCCCATTTGATGCGGGGTCCACGATATTGGGTTGAAAGATTTTTTTATTTTTATTTTTCCCATCCCTCGCCTCCCACTCCCTCTATCTCACGCACATACACACGAAAACACGCACTTTCACCAAATCCATTGTTTCTATCTCTGTACAGGTCTCTCCTTTTTTTCCTTTGTTCTCTAATCCTCAAATTTCGTTCATTTGTCTACCCTTTTTCTTCTTCATCGCCGCGATTCATCCGTTGCCAGTAAAATATAAGCAAAACCACACTTGCTTTTCGAATATCAATATATATTTTAGATATTGATTTCTCCTGTTTATATTTCGTCAATGAGAATCGATTACCCTTTCACGCGTTAGGGTTTCGATTCAGGGTTTCGATTAATTCGAGGAGGTAGTTCGAGTAACAATTATTCTCGATTGTTTTGTTTTTATTGATTTCTAGGATCGGCTGTGAGTGTGGTAATTTTGTAATTTGCTTATACTTTTTGGGGGATTGGTGGTGATTATTCTGTCCGTTATCGTGGTATTCTGGGTCTTTTCATCACATACCCGTTGAAGTTGGAAAAAATTGACTCTGGGAGTTGTGTGGGGGTATTGTTATAATTTTGGAGTTATTTAATTGAATCAATTGCCATGGATCACGTTGTGGGTGGAAAGTTTAAGCTTGGAAGGAAAATTGGGAGTGGTTCATTTGGTGAACTTTATTTAGGTACCCACTTTATATAATTCCTTGTCTGGTGCAGTTAAGGTGATTTTTTTTTTTGCCTTTTTTTTAAAAATTCCGTTTTTAATTTACTTGTGTAGGTGTAAACATTCAAAATGGAGAAGAAGTAGCCATAAAGCTGGTATGCTTGTTCATATTCGTCTTCTGTTTTTAACTTTTTGCGTTTTGTATAAGTTCCGAGCAATGCAATCCTTTGGATTCAATTATGTTTTCAGCACAATATGTAGTGGGTTTTCCATATTTTTCACCAATACAATATTATTAGCAACATTTTCTTAGATATTTAGATTTATGGTTATTTACTTCTGTTTTTTTATCATTCTATGAGAATATTGGATATAACTGCAAGATAAAGATTTCTAATCATGGGAAGATTAGTAGTATTAAAACACCACAGGGATGATCTGAGACATTTCTCTATAAGAGCAATAGTGCAGTTTGTCAAATGAGATTATGAAGTGTTTGGTTGCTAATCTATTATGAAATCAAAATTTCGTTGTAGAAACTGTATGAGTAGTTTATACAGTAGACCAATCCCTTTTTGTGATGAAATCACATTAGTACTTATCTAATAATAACTAACTGTGCCTATATGGCAAACCATATTTTTCTTTTCGGTTCACAAGGCATGGATAAATTAGCAGCCTTTCATATGTTGAATTATTGATATTGTTTTCAGGGCTTTTTGTTATGAAAACAATGTGTTTCGTTGTAATGACTTGAAGTTTATTTAGGATTTCTTGTAATTCTACAAGTTCTCCACTCAAGAAGCTACAAGTTACTAATATAACAAAAATAGTCGAGCATATATATGAGTTGATATTACATTGCAACAGATTCTATGTTTCTCACCCAAATTTTTGTTGGAACTTGTGTATTTCCCAGGAATCTGTGAAGACCAAGCACCCTCAACTTCACTATGAGTCTAAAATTTATATGCTTCTTCAAGGAGGAAGTGAGTCTCTCTCTTTTTCTTCCTTTCTCAAATAAGACTTGAAAAACTTTAATCAAATGCTGTAATTTTGTTCCGTCTTTCTTGTTAGTTGTTACTTTCTACATATTTTTATCAATAGTCATTTTGTGGATTAAAATAAAACTGTAAAAAATGCTTTGGTGGCTTTATAATCTGTGGCGGTCATGATGCAATCAATACACCCTTTAAGAGATAAGTCTTCTCTTTTCCCACTTTTCTACCCCAGGGTTTTGGTTTTATTATAAATTTTTCTTTCGGGGGGGTGGGGGAGTCTTATTTAACCTTCCCGAAAGTTAGAAAATTTATTCTAAATTCGAGTTGATAGAGAAATCTACTATCCTTTGTCTTTTGTTTTATTTCTTCTTTTAGTTCCCGACTATGTATCTCAACTGCATGTATATACTAATTAACAGGGGTTATAACTTCCATTAAAGTATCAGTGCAATTTTGCAAAACGATGTGATTTTGACATGTTAATCTAATTGTCTGTTGCTTACTGTTGTCAAATAGCGGGCGTTCCCAACCTGAAATGGTTTGGAGTTGAGGGGGAATATAATATTATGGTTATAGACCTTCTTGGACCAAGTCTGGAAGATCTCTTCAACTACTGTAACAGGAAGTTCTCCTTGAAAACAGTATTGATGCTTGCAGATCAATTAGTAAGTAACTAGAATTTTAATAAGTTTTTCTCTCTATAGATTGTGGTTCTAGCTGCTAATTTTTGTTTTACTTACAGATTAATAGAGTTGAATACATGCATTCAAGGGGTTTTCTTCACCGTGATATAAAGCCTGACAACTTTCTGATGGGCCTAGGGCGCAAAGCAAACCAAGTATGCCTTCTATCTTTCTTAAACTTATATCTGTATTGGATGATCAATGTCTAGGTTGTTACTAAGTATTTTGGTTTCATTTCATTAAATATATAATACTTTCAGAGATGCTTGTTACCTTGTTGCAACTTATTTGGCATAGTTATATATTTTGTTTTTTGCAACTTGTTTGGCATGGTTATGTATTTTTTTAACCTTGAACACAGTTGGTAACTTGTTTCTTTGTCCACTGGGGTATTCTTCTTTTTTTAAATGTTCAACATTTATGGGGAACTTTTTCTTATTCTCGCCTCATGAAAATCATAGAATTTATACATAATTTGCCTTTCATTGTCATTATATTATACCATATTTGTTTTAACTTTTGATTTAAATCTTTATTGCAGGTTTATGTCATCGATTTTGGTCTTGCCAAAAAATATAGGGATCTCCAGACTCATAAGCACATACCTTATAGGTACTTTCCCTTATTAATTAGGTGAAATTTCATGATTGTCTTCTTTGCATGTTACGTGCTACATCATCAAGTCTTCGACCATTAGAAAGGGGAGTCTTAAAAATTGCACTGATTTGGATGGTCCATAGTGAAAATTAATTGCAAACTAAGCATATGTTTGGATAAAATTGAAAGTAACTTTTATTTACTTTTCAAAGAAACATTAATTTTAATTGCACATTTTAATCGCATTACAATTTTAGTAACTTACAATTTTATCCAAGCACTCTCAATAACTCATCTTGATATTGGAATCTGACTAATAAGTAGTGGCTTATGGACACGAGAAGCATGGCATCTTTACAAAGGTTTTACAAGGGGAAATTAACTATAAAGTTTATCTGTTGGCCTATAACCAATATAGAATAAGCTTGGAGGCAAAGTTAAGTGCGAGTAAGAAAGAGAAATATTATCTTGATGTGGGTGTGCACTTGATTTTGTTTGGTTTTGCTGATTTTGCTAGTCAGATAAATGAACAGAAGCTTGTTACTGAAGATATCTCTCTCTCTATAACAGCATCTACACAACTCTATTGACCTGCTGAGTGCTGAGCCCTTGTTTTATACCCATTTTTCTTAAAATAGATTTTTCTCTCTTTTCTTTTCAACCACACATTCTTCAATAAAATAATATTACATGCGAACTCAAAATTTTTCCTTATTTTTTAACCACACAGTATTCACCAATCTACTATTCTTACTATAAAAATGGGAAACACACATGCTCTAAATATCCTCGTCTCTTTAATGGATCCTAATCTCTGTGGCCCCGGATTGGCATTATTGAGAATTTTTTGAGAACAACAAATCATATATCTTTGGATATTTCTAATTATTGTGTCTTATGTCTGATATTCTGTCATAATTGATCAGTTTTTTGCCTTTGATTTACTTATTGTGCAAACTTCTCAACATTTTATGATCTAGGGAAAACAAGAATCTCACAGGTACTGCTCGTTATGCCAGTGTCAATACTCATCTCGGAGTTGGTAAGTAATGTAATATGTTATCATAAGTTGTTTCTAATAGGGAAACTTACCTGTCTTTAATGCAATCTAATTTAGTTCAATCTGTTCATCTATAAATTTCTGGCAGAACAAAGCCGGAGAGATGATTTGGAATCTCTTGGTTATGTCCTTATGTATTTCCTGAGAGGAAGGTTGGTTGGATATGAGGAATTCGATTTCCCTTTATACTTGTTAGGCATTTTTTCTTCCAAGATGGCANTTTTTTATCTCAGCCTCCCCTGGCAGGGACTTAGAGCTGGCACCAAAAAGCAGAAATATGACAAGATTAGTGAAAAGAAGATGTTAACTCCCATAGAGGTATGTAGGTCAGGATTTCATATTACATGTAAGCTATTCCCTGCTTGAAATATGTGTTCCAAAGCATGCCCGAAATGGCACATTAGTTACGGCTTTAAGTAGTAGTTGACTATGTTTGGCCTCAGTGTAGAATAACTTCTGAGTTTAATTTTAAGTAAATAAGTAAGTTTTGAAAATAGTTTTTCAACTAATCAGAATTAGAAATGAGCACTAAGGTAAGCATAACTTGCAAAACAAGTAACTTTTTTTCCTTACTGCATGTTTGGGTGGGGCTTATTTGGAGCTTAGCTTATGAGCATGAGAGAGAAATAGTCAGAAGGTAACTTAGCCAAGCATGCTTGTAACTAGAAAGTTTCTTACCCAGTTCGTTTGAATAATTTGCCTGCTTAAAAATCCACACCTGCTGTGTTTTTGCATCATACATGATGTCTAGGCTGATCTTGGTTATTGACATACGAGCTAAGTTTGCTTGCCTCAATTGTTTGTCATCAATGATGAAGAGTTTAATTCTGCACATTTTGTTGCATAAGATGCAATAAAGGTTTTTCTTTATTATGCTCTCTGTGTGTAAATTATTTTAGAGTAGATTTGGTTTAATTAAATACTAGTTTCCCCTGTCTCTGTATGCTAAATCCGGTCCAAGTTTGGTCATCTTGGCCATGGTGGTTGGTTGCGAGCAGTTGCGCAAAGTTCACATTATTACAATTTTTCATAGGTGCTTTGCAAATCATATCCATTGGAGTTCACATCATATTTTCACTATTGCCGATCATTAAGATTTGAGGACAAGCCGGATTATTCTTATTTGAAGAGGCTTTTCCGAGACTTATTTATTCGTGAAGGTAATGACCGTAAACTGTTATTCTGTCCGAGTTTCCAACTTTAGTTGACTGTAACCACAAGATATCTTCAATTGAAATACTTTCTGATCTGGGTTTGTTGAATACCTTGTCAAGTATCTTGTCTTCAGCATGTTCATGTTGCAATATCTTCATTTTGACTTTATTGGTGCAGGGTACCAATTTGACTACGTGTTTGATTGGACTATATTGAAGTATCCTCAGATTGGTGCCAGTTCAAGAACACGAGTGAGTGTTTTCGTAATTTCATTTTGCCTTTTCATCTATGATAGGATAAGATACTAGCTCATGCCTTTGCTTCCAGAATTCCAGTGGAAATGCAGGGGCTGGAACCTCTGGCGAAAGACCAGGAAGAACATCAGGTATATTTGTTTGACTAAAATGAGCTACTGGAAATGAAGATTTTATTGTTCTCTTCCTTTTATATGGCCACATACACTGACATATGCTTTAGTTTCAATTATGCTGTTTGCCGGGAATGGATGACATGTATTAACATATTGAGTTTATGACAAATTTAAATAGTAGCTGGTGCCTGGTAAATTTATTGTTGCTTTTTTTTTATTTGATTTGGTTATGTCATCCAGTGGGTCAAGACGTTCGAGATAGATTCTCAGGCACTGTTGAAGCTTTTTCCAGAAAAAATACTTCAGGGTCAGGTTGGCATGGTGAACATTCTAGACACAGGACATCAGATGTACCTTCATCCAAGGATGTGGTATTTTTTCCTTTACCTCCTACAGATTATTCGTTCTTCTGTTTGTACTTGTATGGTCATGAGATGAGAGTGAGATTTTGGGTGGCAATGGGGAATTGGTTGAACGGGACAAAAATTTGCTTCTGGTTTGATATTTGAAAATAAATTTTTTTTACAGGGTTCGATAGATGCATATTTGGGTAATATTTGCATTTCATTTTCCTGGTAGCTATCATTTCTTTCGTCTCTCTCTTTTCTCTTATTGGCACTTGTTGGGGAGTTGGGAGTTGAAGTGTGACTAATTTGGTTGGCGGTTAACTCTTAAGAAAATCTGATGGCTAAGGAACCTGGTGCTGCTATTTGATTCTTTGTTATGTAACTAATGGCAGACAGGTCCTTGTATTGGCAAATTGTACTGACATTTCCGTTATGGTTCCTTGTTTGCAGCAACCAGATTCAGAAAGAGGCCAAACTTCTCGAAATGGAAGCTCTTCAAAGAGAGCTACCATTTCAAGCTACAGACCAAGCTCCTCTGGTGAACCCAGATTGGTATCAAGCAGACAAATGATTCAACCTGGGATTGAACCTAAACCATCATCTTTCTCTCGTGCTGCACCCACTAAAGGTACTCGCGATGACCCTCTTCGAAGCTTTGAGTTCCTCTCAATCAGGAAATAATTCAATGGTTTTCTGTAAAAAGTTTATATCGTCCAATGGACAAATGTTATCCATCTTTTAAGGAAATATTTGCATTCTCGTACTCTTTTAAATGGGACTGCATTTTACACCACAATTAAACCTCATCTGGCTGTCTTCACAACAGTATTACTTTGTATTATGAGTTGTTTCTGTTGTAACGCGTTGCATAATCATACATGGAATTAATGAGTAATGTGTCGGAATTTTTCTGTTTTTTGAGACAACGGTAGTTGTTATTAATGTTGTTATGGATCAATGCATCTTTTGTCAAGTTTTCCTTACTGGGTACGAATTGTAGTTGATGTTGCAATGAATATTAGATGAGAAGAATTATTGATGTTACTTTTGGGGAAATAGTAATTTAATCACTTCCCCAAACATGAACTTATTGAGTTCCTTTCTTTTGAAGTTTTATTGTAATTTTATAATAAATTTTAAATTTGAGAATTTATGACAATTTATTTTCTTAATTTGCTTTTTAACATGAAATTGTTCGAGTATTTTCATGAATCATGAATTAATTTGTAATCTTAAAACGTTTAACAGAACAAAAACTTACACGTGTGCAATGCACATGCCACAACTAATAGATTTTTGCCCTGCATATTTATCCAAATGATAAGTATGTTAGTGATAAAAAAAAAAATAACGTTTCTGGGATTATTTGCACTTTTTGAAAAGATTGAGGACTCTGCCCTTAATATTTCCAAAATATACTTGCGCAAACCTCTTAAATTACAGTGAATTTTTGTTGA
>CAIGRB010159996.1:10866-21257 GCA_903798255.1 Fraxinus quadrangulata
CGATTTAAAATCTAATTTTAATTCAAATTAAAGTCAAACAATTAATATTAACTACATCTTTTATGAATTCCACAAATTTTCAACCACAAATTTCAAAAATTTATATCACAATTTACTAAAAATCTAATTTTAATTCTCACCAAACACCGTCTTGCACAAGTTTTCCATTTTCTGAAATGGCTTGCTATAATTTTTTTTTTTTCTGAAAATAGCATAAAAAGTGCACAAATATAATTTCAATAGTTTCTACATTTTTTAAATAATTTTTCTTTATAGAAAAATGTTTTCAATTGACCAAATTTGTCGATATTAATACAGGCAGGCAGACTAATTCAAAAGCAAATATGGGGCTTGCAAAAAGTGGGGAAAGAAATTTTTTTCTATCACAAATATATAATATTATAAAAAATATGAATTTAAAAAATCATATAAAAGAATTTTTCAAATTTACTATGCTTAAATTGAAGTAAAACATAATTAATTTATTTTTTGGTTTTTAATGTGTGTGACTTTTGAGTAAACAATATTCAATCATGCTACAGGTACAGATATTTTTTGATAGAAAATTTTGACAGACAACACTTGACATGATAATATTGGAAGATATGAAAACAAAAGTAGAAAAAAAGGCCAATCAAATTTGATCACGTCAACGTCAGTATCAATTTTGTCAAAATTTTCTTGTTCTTAAAGTTTCATTCCTTTTCTTTTAAACATAAGTAATTAATTTAATCTTTAAAAAAACTAGTTATTTTGAAGCTTAGCCAAACTTGACTTACATACTTTACACGTAGCTTGCAGTTCAGCACTTCCTGGATACACGTAACCTTCACCTCTTTCTTCATCAGTGTCAAAACTCTCTCTAAGTGAAAGTTTTGCAGTACCAAGAAACTGAGCAGGAATGGGCGGCGATATAATCTTTTCTCCTATTTCTGCTACTGGTACGTGTAAAAAATTTAATCTCTTGTAACATATGATTTGTCTATATAAGCTTACATACATAGTTGAGATATATAAGGTTGTAAACATGTTGAATATAATAGTTCTTAAATACTGTATGTTTCCAAATGGGTTTTACGATTGCAGAAGAAGAATCATCGTCAGAACAAGAATTCCCCCATGAATCAGTTAAACCCAGCCCTTTCAGGTACTCGATTTTGTTTATTAAATATTTCTGGAGATTATATGAGGAAATGTTGGTTTTCATGGAAATTCAGTGTTGATTTATGCTGTTTAATTATGGGTTCAGCGGGGATGAGAATGGTTCAGCGATCAGTGGAGAAAGTGTGTGGGATTTCATAGAATTTTCCCCGGAAGATTGTCTGGTTTGTTCGAGTTTTGATACAGCTGAGAGGCAGAGGCGCAAGGTCTATGCAGAAGTTTTGAGGAGTTACGAGGAATTGCGGCATAGGACTAAGAGATTGGAGGAAGCCAAAAGTAAAATCTTGAGGTATGATCGGGTTTGTTGTTCTCATTTGTTGATCATATTGTTATAGCATCGTTATGTTCAGTGTTATTATTTTTCCATAGCCGTACATTTGTTCACTAATGGTATGATTTGAAAGACTTGTCAACGTTGAAAAAGAAAAAAATAAATAAAGAGTAATAATAAAACAAGAAGAAGAAGACTAACTTCAATCTTGGTTGGGTGGGAACATAGTTAACTTGATAAATGGATGAACATGGCAGGTTTGTTAGCTCCTCGTAACAAGTCTTCTTGAGCTCTTAGTTGGCCTTTAGAAATAGCTAAGGCTTAAAAGGTTGTTTGTTGAGCAAGAGTTGGTTCCAAAACCCCAGTAAGTATGATGATTTGGAGAGGGGAACGAAGGGAATACTGTCAAAATGAAAAATTGTTTGAATCCAGGACTCCTAAATGGGAAAGGGAGTGACTGCAGTGTAAAAGAACCTTTAACTGTGTGACTTTAGGAATGAAATGGCATCAATACGAATATCTGATACCTTATCTGTTAAAGTGATTAGTTTAATTTGATAGTTTGTAATATATCAAGAGTACAATTTCATGTAAGTATGACGTTTCAAACTCTGGCTATATATTCAAATCTCCGCAGCAGAGACCTTAGCTCAACTAGGGATTACCTTGCTTTAATTCCTTATCTAAATGCACAGCATAAACATTAGTAGCAAACTGATTATTCTCCCAGGTGTCTAACTATTACATAACCATGTCCCTGCCCCTTTTCACTTGTACAAAAAAGCTTCCGATAAAGAGCAGAAGAAGATACACAGCAGCAGTTCTTATAGCACTTTATCCATATGTTTTTGCTTAGATTTGTGAATAAGCTTCCATGTATTTATTCATTGGTCTATTTCTCACAGCTATACTCCCGGTTCATGGATTGAAAAGGTTGCTGGTATAGACTTGAGTGACTATGATGTCCCAAAGACTACAACACTCTTATTGATTGGTCCAAAGGGTTCTGGAAAGAGTAGCCTTGTGAACAAAATTTCTAGGGTGCTTGAGGATGACGATTTTGCTACAGATAGAGCACAAGTATCATGTATGCATTGTCACTTTTTCTCCTTTTTGTCAATGTGTATATCACCAAAGATAAGGTCATCTATCTTCTGGTTTGTGTGGATTTTTGGTTGCAATACATGATTGGGTGTGGAACTTAGACTATCCAACAACAGCTTCATTTTAGCTGTGATTTTTATTTGAACAGATAACACATCTTCTGGAGATGGGACTTATTTCCTCCAGGAGTACTTGATCCCAAGAGGTTCAGGTTCTTTTTGTCTATATGACACTCGCAGTTTCTCGAATGATTCTTCAGAAAACCTGAAAATGATCAAGCGTTGGATGACAAAGGGTGTTCGTTGTGGAGAACTTGTCAAAAGGTCAATATATATTGCATCATACTATCTTATTTAGTTTTTCAGTCTGGTGAACCTGGAGTTAATGTTGTCGTATATTTTTTGTCAGAAAGTCTGATTGTTCAAGTTTAAAAGGCCAATTGAAGCACAAGGCACAAAAGAGTAGGTGTGATCCCTCTAAGGTCAGGAAGATTAACTTTGTCATATTTGTTGTGAATGGGCTTTCCATATTAGAATCAATGGATGGTGATGATGAGACAACGAAATCATACACTGATATGGTAGCTACAACTTTCAACAATCCATTATTGTCATTCAGAGGTAGGTTTACACAACTCTCTCTCTCTCTGGTGGGGTGAGAAGTATGCGACACATTGATTGAAACTTTTGTCGCGACTGTTTCTTTTTACACCTTACTAGTGCACATTTTGTTCACCCAAGGCATGCATGATGCATCAAAAATTGCTGTCTAGGTGATGCATCATATCACAGTCACCTTTCCTTGTTGCTTCATCTGTTGGGAGATAGATCCATGGCAGCTATTGTTCTATCCTGTTTCTTTTCTTTTTCTGAGTTTTCATTGTTGATGTGTTTTATCTTTCTATGTCTCAGATGACAAGCCTGTTGTAGTAGTCACACATGGAGATTTAATGTCACTTGGTGATCGTGTGAGAGTGCGTGTCCATTTGGGAAAGTTGCTGGGTGTTCCTCCAACAAGACAAATTTTTGACATCCCAGGTAAGTCCTATAAATTCCATAATGATTCTGTTAACAGCAAAATAATATTTTAGACATGATTCTTGACTCTTACTAGTTAAGCTTTCTGGTGGTTACAGAAAGCAATGATTCAACCGTTGCGTTGACTGCAGTTGACATGCTACGCTATAGCCTTGAGCATGCAGACAGAAACCTTCCTGGCAAAGTTCGGTTCACGAGCAAGGTTCAGTTGGATTTCCTAGACTTGCTTAGACAACATAGTAAAATCCATTCTTCAGAAGCTGCATTTTTCTAGTGTGTTTCTACGGTTCTTCTGACTTATTTCCAGACTTCGAACTTAAACCTAGATTTCAGTGACATGAAATTTTTTGGATCTTCTGTATCAAACTTCCAAAATCATGTCCCTTACATATCTTTTTAGTCAATTTGTTAGTTGACTGACTTCTTTAGATGAACTTGGATCCTTCAAAACTATGAGACACAAGTTCCTAGGGAAGAGTATCAATTCCCTAAAATAGTTCCATAATCTTCGTAGTTCGTATGGTATTCCTCAGATTATGTAGTATAATTTCCGTAGTAATTTGATTCTCTAAGTAGTATAGAATCTTTCCGTTTTATTGTTACTTATAAATTATAACCTATAAAAATATGGTCTTTCTTCTCTTAATTCTTAGATAGAATACTTATACATCCTACTGTTGCTTTTATTGTTTCTGTCTCAATTGTGTGTCACGTAACGCTCAGAACTCATCATTCATGATCTCTTGATTAATGAAATTATCAAGAGTTACTGTGAAAAAAATTTGAGGACCCATGTATGGAGATTGAAATAGTCCAATTTGTTTGCGATTTTGCTGACATAAAAAGTGACTTGCAGATGTATAAATCATCCATACTGGCTTATTTACTGCTCCTGCTGGTTCTGGGGATAGCCATTGTCTACCAAATTCGTGGAACCAATTTTCAGTCTCATCCATTTAAGATTCATTTGGATGAAGTAACTGGATCGATTCCTAACAAAATAAAGGAAACTGGGGAGGCCAATATTCATTCTCATTCATCAGAGATTCATTTGGATGAAGCAACTGGATCGATTCCTAACAAAAGTAAGGAAACTGGGGAAGCAGATTTTCATTGTCATTCATTGGAGATTCAATTGGATGAAGCAACTGGATTGATTCCTAACAAAAGAAGAGAATCTGGGGTAGCCAATTTTCATTCGCATTCATCCGATATTCATTTGGATGAAGCAACTGGATCGATTCCTAATAAAAGAAAGGAAGCTATTCCTAACGAAAGAAAGGAATCTGGGGGTGCTAATAGTCATTCTCATTCAACCAATATTCATTTGGATGAGGCAACTGGATCGATTCCTAACAAAAGGAAGAAAACTGTTCCTAAAAAAAGAAAGGAAACTCGGAGAGCCGATTCTTCATCGAATATTCATTTGGATTGGCGTGCAACTCGACACTTGTGGTTAGGCTCGGATGATGAATAGCCCCTACTTCCATTTCATATCAAATTCAGATGATTTTCCAATTTATACTCAGGTAAGTGCATGACAAGGATTTAACTGTTCTTCGTGGCTGTTTGTCTTTCTGCTGTTGATGTCAACTGTGTCCGGTGTAAATAGTGGCTGGAAAACTTGCAAGTATTGTAGTAGTTTAAACAAGAAATGTTCAGAGTGATGTTTAGGATCAACCCATCAAAGGCTCAAAATGCTGAATCGTCGTCAACTATGTTTGGCTCATGTTTATAAACATTCGATTCACTTTCTATCCACACATTTTGAGGGACTCACAAAGACTACTCACTAATTCATCACTCATTTTCATCTACTTATAATTTAAAATATTGCGTGTGTGTTTATATATACATAACCAGGTGATGAAATTGGTTTTGTGATGCACATCATCATATGATACTGCCTAGAGTGGGGTTAATTATTTTCTTAATTTCATTAATTCAATAATATTTATTTACTTTAAAAGTGTGTTTAAATTGTTAAATTACTCAACGTCGATGGAGACTAGGATGAACTTTGATGAACGAAGAATTGGTAGAAATTTTCATAGGTCAAGCAATTAATTAAAACCTATTTTTGACAAAGATGCTAATAGAACAAAATGATATTGGATAGGAAAGTTCAATTTGTTCCATGAGTAATTGGAAAAATTGAAGTGAGAATCTAGCCTTTGTTTGGGATTGATTATTAGTACTTTTTAGGAGGAATAGTGTGATGGGATCACGAAATATGTAATAGTAATTTTGAGTGTTTGATTGAAATTAAAATTTGATTTGAATGGATAGTAGAAATAACTATTGAGTTACTAATAATGTTAGTAGAAATTTAGAGAAAAATTGCAAAAGGAAGCATTAGTAGAATAAGGAATGCACAGAAGCGGTCCAAAATAATATTTCGAAACTGTGCCATTGACTCTTGTTGATGTCTAAAACTAATGTGAAAATTGTAGATCAATTTGAGAGAGAGAGAGAGAGAGAGATTGCTAAATTTTGAAAAGAGGAGAATAATTTCTATTAAGAAGTGTTTTTGTAGTGTATTACGTAGAGTGGCTTAGCTCGATCCCTTGTCGGGGACCATCACCCCTATTTATAAGTCTCCAATGAGGAGCTTGCGCTCGTTTGTCACAAATTATAGCACGGGCCTTGATTTGTGTTTCATCGTCATGTTTGAAGATATTTGATTCAATGTTGAGATCGGATGCTCATACCATAATTTCACCCAGGACTTAGTTGTGACATATGTCATGATTGTCTGTTGTCTATTACTCTTTTCTAATTGAGAGGTGCTGACATCATATGTGACGCTTGTTCTCTTATAATGATCATTTGAGAGGTGTTAACGTCACTGTAAATCACTTGTTCGATGTACGTGATGATGATATTTGTAGATGGCGACGAAGTTTGATCGAATTCAATGGATGAGCTTTAGGAACCATTTTGCTTGTGAAGGAAAGAAATATTAAAAGCAATGACTTGTGGTTCACGTTTAAATAGATCAAATCTTTGACAGTCTTACCAACTTTTCCTCTGATCTTAAGGCTACAACTTTAAAAAATACTATGCCCTTTGAATCACACGTTTTATCCACAAAAAAGGAATGCTACGACATGACGTTGGGTGGATGAGGAAATTCCATACTCAATAATGCAATAAGATAAAGACACCAATAAATGGACCAAAGAAATTGAGATGTCAAATTTCACAACTTTATGCCTCTTTGTGAGGAGGAGAAACTGAAGTTGGCCCCTCTCATCATCTGTCTCTACTCGCGATGATATTTTGAAATATATTATCAAGAAAAAATTTTAAATCAAAATTTTAATTATAGAATAAAACTTTACAATGCAAATCTTTAAAATAATACTCGATGTGACCCTTTGAAAAGTTTCGTTTGTACTAAAATTTTTGGCTCTAACCCAAGCTTCATCCCACTTTTTTCGTCCACTGGATTGTCATGTGAATATCGCGCTTCAATTTCTTCTACTGTCCATTAATCAATCTCGCTCAATCAATGTATAGTGCACGATTTCGTTGATTGACATTAGTTCACATTACTAACATGTTTAGTAAACTAGATTGATAATGTAGAAAATTGGAGATAATGTTGGAGTAGTGATGTCAAGAAAAAGCAGAAGTTTAAAACAGAAAAAAAAAAAAAAAAAAAATGGATATTCTCCATGCTTAATAATTCAAGATTAGAGATGGACATGAGTTAGGTTCCAACCTAATCCGACAATCGAACCTACACTTCAAGTTAAATGAAATTTCAATCTGAAAATAAATAAGATAATATGAATAAATCGATTTAAATCAGTCTGGGTCAGTTCGACTTTTTGAAGTCCCATGAAAATCAATTTTTTTTTTTTTTAACTCCGACACCCTCAAAACTAAGGTTTTCAAGCCAAATCAAAAATCAAACCAACATTCCTCCAAACCAATTTGAGTCAGTTTGATTTGATGGATTGAATCGGTTAGGCAGATAATTTGCCTTTCGCTACCAAAGATTATTCAATATTCTCTATAAATAATAAAATGAGTGACAAAAATTGAAAAAGACAAGATGATTCGATTCTCATTATTTCCAAATACACAACAATATTAACTACTCGAGAGGTCACTAATAAATTATTGATTTTAAAAAGTAGAAAAGTAACTTTTAATAAGTCTTGTTCAGATTCTTTACTTACGTATTTAAATGTTTAATTGCTTCAGCATAATAAGTACAAAACACAATTATTTTTCTAGCATTGTTATGTTACTAATATAGTAATATATTCACGCCAACTTAGATATTTATTACTTACACTTGTCGGCGATGCCAACGCCGGTGAGCATTGCTCGGCAGTACCTAACGGATGAGGCAGCGCGTGCGCTGAACGACGCGGTAGCAGTGGCGAAGCGGCGGAGCCACGCGCAGACCACCTCTTTACATGTCCTCTCTGCTGTATTTGCCCTTCCTAACTCGATTCTCCGGGAGGCCTGTTCACGCGCCAGACGCAACGCGTATTCTCCACGCCTACAGTTTCGAGCTCTCGAGCTAAGTGTCGGCGTCTCGCTTGATCGTCTCCCGTCTTCGAGAGAAGAATCCGATGAGCCGCCGATTTCGAACTCGCTAATGGCTGCGATTAAGAGATCCCAAGCTAATCAACGCCGGAACCCCGAAACTTTTCATTTGTATCAGCAGATGAATTCTCAGAACTCGTGTCAGCCGTCGATTTCTGCTGTGAAAGTTGAACTGAAGCATTTTGTAGTGTCAATTTTGGATGACCCGATCGTGAGCCGGGTCTTTGGTGAAGCGGGTTATTGGAGCACCGATGTAAAGTTGTCCATTCTAAATCCTCCTACCATTTCAAGATACTCCAAAACCCAGTGCCCGCCTCTTTTCTCGGGGAATTTTAGTGATTTAGAATTCAATAAAAGTGGCTTTAAATTTCCGTTTCCTGGGGTTGTAGAAAACGTTGATGAGAATTCAAGAAGAGTAGGGGAGATTCTTGTAAAGGAAAGGTTGAGAAATCCATTGTTGATTGGGGTATATGCTACTGCTGCACTTAAAAATTTTATAGAATCTTTGCAGAGGGGTAAAAATGAAGTCTTGCCCAAAGAAATTTATGGTTTGATTGTCATTTCTATTGAAAACGAGATTTCTGAGTTTATTAATGGAGGCTTGAGTGAAGATATGATGAGGCTGAAGTTCAAAGAACTGAGAGACATGTTGGCAAAATGTGAAGGACCCGGGATAATTCTGAACTACGGAGATTTGAGGGTATTTGTGGATGTTGAATCAATGGATGCTGTGAATTATATGGTTTCAGAGTTCAAAATATTGTTGAATAGCTCTGGTGGGAAATTATGGTTGATTGGGGCTGTGGCGGATGATAATAGTTATAAGAAACTCTTAGAGCGGTTTTCTTCTATTCAGACAGACTGGGATTTGCATCTGCTGCCTATCACTTCTTCCAAACCTTCTTCGTTTGAAGGTGTGAGCTCCAAGTCCAGGTGAGCTGTGAATTTGTACATTGTTCCTTTGATCTATTTTAAAATAATGTCCTAGTGCTGCATTTTTTAATTTAATGTTTAAATGAGACAAAGTATTGCTCTTTTTATAACTTATTCTGAAAATAATTAATGTGGAACAATGGATGCCAACACTGCACATCTAATGGGATGAAGGATCAATTTTTGTTCGGGTTGCTCATGTGATTGGGAAGAGGTCATATGGGCATGTGTGTCTTTGTTCTTTTTCTTTGGAGCCAGGCTAGCACAACCCTGTGGTGCTCAGATCTTAAGTTGGTAGTACAGACCATTAGATTAAGAGGTTTGAAATTGAGACTTCCATTAAATTTTTCCATATTTCACTATTCCTTTTTGTTGGCAGTGAATTTGTGGGGAATGAGAAGTTCTGGCAGTGACTTTCAGATAAATAAATTATTAAATTCAAGGTCAACAAGAAAGAGAAGTGAAATATGGAAAAATTTTGTTATTCTTCTCTCTCTTCTTAACCAACAAATTTAGATTCGTTCAGCATAACTTTTGAAAAGGCAAAAGGAGCTTTTGAAATCCAAAAGCTACTTTTGGACCTATTTGGCTAATTTTATGAAAGTGTTTCTGATAGTTAGAAGTGTTTTTAGAGGAAGCTGGTCCATTGTGACTTCCTCTAAAAGCACTTCTAAAATAGGAAGTTTTTTTAAAAATTAGTTTTCAATAAAAAATTAAAGTAGCTTTCTCCAAAAGCTCTTTTATAAGAAGTAAAAGCAAAAATCATGTCAAGCGGACACTTAGATTGACATTTTAAGGTTTAAGCTAGCTGCTCTTTTGTGGGAGGGTGAAGAATGAAAGTATGAAAGATCATATCTATAGTAGGATTCGATTTTTGTTTCATTACATATTTGTAATGAAAATGCATAAAATCCTTACAAAACAATTGAATATAGAGTTATATTTATTGCACTTTGTGTATAAACATTTTTTTGTTTTGCATGCTTGTTTTGCTTTTTAAGTTTCCTTTTTATAGCCATAAGTTTTCTTCCCTTTTTTGACGAACGCTTAACAATGTCTAAAATTTTATTATCGCTAATGAAATAGTAGTATTTTAGCATAATTTCCAAAAATTATAGAATCTAAGCCTCCGTTTGGAAAATCTATAAAGGATTTATAATGAGGAATACTAGTGGGTCCCATAAAATGTGTGGATAATAATGATTAGTAATTATGAATGTGTGGTGAAATTAATGTTTGACTTTGACTGAATTTATAGAACCATTTATAAATTTCTTTCCAAATGTAGGCTAAACTTTAATTTCACCTTATATTCAGGG
>CAIGRB010159996.1:29439-46152 GCA_903798255.1 Fraxinus quadrangulata
CTGGTACTGGTACTGGTACTGGTACTGGTAATGCCTTTCGTCATGACATCTACTAGAAATGTCTTTTAACATCTAACAAGTTTTAGTAAATAGATCTCGTCCCATTCCAGACCATACACCATCCCGGAGATTTTCATTGTTGAATCGACGACTCAAACTACACAATACTCACCGCAAATTTCCTTTGAACTTCCACGATGGTTGCATATTTTGGACTAACATCCTCTCTGCAGGGATACTCGGGTCCCAACGAAAAGCCTTGCATTTCTCCTGGAGTTGCCTCCCTCACACACTTCCAATAAAACCAAGTTTACTACATCAACTTCATTTTTGTATCTCCCAGTCTCTCTAAACTGATTGCTAATGAGAAAATAAAGGCTTAACAAGAAGACAAATTTTAATACAGAAATGCCGAACTAGAAGATATTCTTCCCTTTATTGAATAGTTTTAAACATTCAGAACATGTTATTCTTCAAAAGTAACATAAAATCATTTATCATCTAGAAAATCCAATACAAATATCAAACATCTATTATTCCCAATTTCACCGTGGAAATGATACCTTTAAAATATTAGAGAATGGAGTACGTCTACAATTCCATATGGTAAAATATCAATCATTTCAACGGTACATCAGTTACCATGGTGAAATCCTGTCGGAAGTTCTCATCCATCGAGTAACACATCACCAACACCTGCAAGAATGACTTCAGTTTAGAAAGGTCAAATAACTACTGGAAAATAGGTTAGCAATGTCTGCACACGCACATTTACGAAACTGAGACACGTTTTCTTAACATAAAAGTCACCATTTAACTCGTCTATATCCGGCTTATATCACGACCGAAAACAAAAGTTGTCAACCAGTTGACGGCCACATAGAATCTGTTCCTCCAGCTTATGACACGAGTAAGATAAGCTGAGCGCCAAATAAACCAACTAGTAAATCCCGCTAGTGATAGACCCTTTTCCTCCTGTTACAGAAGATTACTAACCAAGTCACTTCTAAACTGGTTTTAATAGCTAAAGAAAATATACAACAGAAATTACCTTGCTCTTCCTAAGATCCACAAGGGCCTTGTATCTCCCAACGGTTGCCATGCTTCCCAAGTGCCTATAGACAAATGGAGCCCCAAAGTCCATTTCTTTTGCAGCATTAGCACGCCCTCCACCAGCTTTTCCTATACGGTTCAACGATTTTGCCAGATATTTCCCCTGCCGCTCTGCAACCTGATCGAAACCTTTTGATTTAGGGATACAGAAGAATATTAAGAACACGGGAAACAGAACACCTATTTGAATAATGCACTTGTGATTCCTTGATCCAAGATGTGCCATTTTGTAATTTGGGGGGGCAGGAAATAAAGGTCGACATTTATTTATTTAACCTGATCCCATTGTCATTTTGTACCAACTCGTTATTTTTTTCATGTTGATAATATAATAGGATGTGTAATGAAATTCGCTCAAACTATTCAAAGAAAATTTAATTTCACCGTCCGAAAGAAGAATTTTGTGATCATTTCTCCATACATAATAACATACAGATCAACATAGAAGCTGAAACCATTTCTCAGCATGACAACTTACAACGAATTGACATAAAATGAATTAGAAACTATGCAGAAGTCCAATCACTTAACAAGAGAGCATTCAAGGTTCTCAATAACTTGCCTGGGCAAGAGCTGGAAGAACAGGCTTGCCTGTACTTTCAAGAAACCCACCACAGTCACCAATTGCAAACACATCTTGTACAGAAGGGACTCGTAACCATTCATCAATTCCAATCCTGCAGTAACATAACATGTAGTCAGCTTTCAGTGAAGGCAAATAAAATTATGAACACATTGAAATGGATTTCAGTAAAATTAAATTACACGGACCATTTTAGAAAATCGAGAAAATATGACGACAAGAAAGATAGTAATGAAGTAATTATCTAATAAAAAAATGAACTGCCCTATAATGACAAGCGATGAAGTCACCACGAGAAACATTCGATCACATAGATATTAAACTATATCACTGTGATTGTGATTGGTCAATCCACCATTTTTTTTTTCTACATGGAGCAAACAAGTAGCCAAGCTCTACACTAACCTCGTATAGGAGTAAAAGAAAAACGAATAATAAAATGAGGAAAATATATAGGTTGATGAAGAGGTAAGTGCAGCGAAAAAAAACATGGAAAATGATCTGCAGCATCACAAGTAATTCACACACAAACACCCAATCATCCAATGCTACCCATTGCACTCTGAACTCTTCAAATACTTGCTGAGCTGACACATAGATTTACAACACTGAGGGGGTAGGAGCACCAAAAAAATTAGAAAAGGAAAAAGTTTCCAAGACTTTCCTTTTGAAGTTTTTGAGAAGTTGTTCTGAACAATTTACTGGAATATAAATTAGCAAAGAAGTGAATGTATTGTTTAGTAGCAGACTTATTTATACCTTCCGCCAGGGGCTTTGGGAATATCGAGGGAATTGACAAATGGTGAGGGGCCAACCCCTGTAGACCACACTAAGAGACCATATGGAATATCTGTGCCATCACTAAGAATAATCTTTTGAGGTTGGACATCCTTCACAATTCCACGGACAAGTTGAACTCCTGACTGAGAGATTTATATATCAATACTGAATAGTCCCAAAAAAATACATTAAAATCAACTTAACATAGTTAAGAGATTTGAGGTTGAAGTTTAGTATAATAGAATAATGCACCTCCCATTTTCGTCAGAACACAAACAAACCCAAGACTTAGTGGTTTTTGCGAGCAAATCAGGAAAGGAGAAGCTAGAAAAGTTGCATTAGAAAAACACGTGATGCAAACCACAAATAGTGGATGCCAGGTTTCCAAGGCACAACCATGTATTAGATCCATACTTTTATGCATAATTAACCAAACCAGAACAGGGGACAATTTTTAAGCTATCATATCGCTCTCCTTAAAAGACGGCTGCTGTTCTTATCATTAGATATTTACTTGTGGTCTATCAGTAGAAAAATGAGGTAAAACTTGTAGGCTGAATACACAACTGCAAAAAATCTCAATAAAATCTGTAACCAAAGTATGCATGTTACGAATACGCAATAGAGAAAGTAAAAAGTATAACAAGGAAAAATAACCAATTATATAAACGTCAGAGTCAGGTGTCTAAGTTGTGATTAAAATCCAAATGCTTATCCTATACCTTGGTTAATTGTTTAATTGCATATGTTCTTAGGCGATCATCAAATGACGATAGTATCTCATTGGCCTGCAAGGTAGGAAAATGTTGCAGGTTAGCAAATACAATTCAGACATAAATGAGTTTGTACTGCAGGTTTGCAGAAGAGAGCAACTTTATCTCAGATATAGCAGAGAGCAAAGGTAACAGCAGAGATGTTGATGCAGCAATGTTCGTGATGCTAACCTCAACCAAAGTAACACGAATATAATCTTTCACATGCGCATATGTTTGACGAACATCCTTCATGATAAAGTCACTAAGTTCGCCGCTGAACTCGACTCCAGTAGGACCACCTCCAACAACAACACAGTGCAAGAGCCTACGCTTTTCTTCATCAGTAACTCCTGTCACAATCCAGTGCTCAACAGAGAATTAAATGACATATTTCATTCCTATGGATCAATTCACAATTGAACAATTAATGTTTTCTATACCTGGCACATCAGACAACATGAGGTTTAGTAGTAGTTTCCTCCTGATTTCTTGAGCATGATGAACTTCACGGAGAAAAATTGCATGTTCTTTTGCACCCTTAATTCCAAATGTAGAAGCTTCTGCTCCAGAAGCAATTACTAACTTATCATATGAGATTTTGAAGCTCCATGGATCTAAGGTATCTACTCCATCAGTCACAGTATGACAATGAACCTAACATCATGTGTTGATATTTCATAATTAATGCAATATTTAAAGCAAAAAAAAATCACAATAAGGAAATATCAGACGAAAATTAGCAGGGTGAGCTCATACTACTGAATTCAATTGACATGACTGATAGGCCCCCTATTAAGTTCACATATGCAAGAAGGAAGAAGGGAGAGGCGACAGGGCAGGGAAATTAATTCTGTTGATTACTATTAAGTTGTTTACTTCTTCAGTCATTGTTGTTATTTTGAGTCAGGGTCAAGTTGGTAAATTGAGTCTTTTGAGTCAGGGTCAAGTTCGTAAATTGAGTCAAGGGAGGGGAATAAATGTAATTGGGGGGAAATTTGAGTCATTCATCTTGAAACTAATCTGGAAAAGTCTAGAGTCAGTGAGGAGAGTTCTGGGTCTCTCGAATTGCCCAGGGATTAGTTCATTCTATTTCCATTTCTTCATTGAATAATAAATACAATTTTTCTCAACTTGGAGACTTCAACTCTACAAAGAAATTCCCGATATAAAGCAATGTTCCTACTACTCTAGTACTAATTTCATCTCTGTTGGCTTCAACAGATCAACCTCGTAACCTCCTTCGAAATGTTGAGCCGATCCAAAGCAGGCAGCAACTCCTCCATTCAGAAGTCTCTTAGCTCGAACTACCAGGTACCTAACAATGACATTTGATGATATCCATTTCTTTCAAACACGAGTTGTGCTAATGATATGACTGAACGCAAGATTTTTCTACAACTAAAAACATAATCTATTGTGCCATAAATTTTCATAACCGAATATAGTAGCAGAGCTTCGCAACATATTAATGATGTAACATAGACGGCGGGTGGAATAACCAGACCAGAGGAGTTGGACAGAAATAGATGGGAAATGGGATAGTGGTGGGGGCATTGAGTGCTGGTGGAGGATGGGGAGGAATAGGTGGCGACTGTGGAGAGGTTGGCAAGAATGATGTTTACATTTTTTTTTCTTATTCTTTTTACTTATCTATTTATAAATTTTTCACTGGAAGTAAGAGCTCCTAATTTAGCAATCAAAAGTGATGTATGCATGCCACACCTCTTTATAACAGTAAAGTGGACAGAAACCGTCTACTTGGACTAAGGTTCACAAATTTGAAAGGTTAGGATGATTTTTGCCAAAAACTAAGTTGCAACCAATGTATTACAACCCGAATAGGTTGGATTTTCCAGATCCATTATTGATTTGCTAACCTTCAACCACCCCTGGAACAAAGATTAATAATCTTGATGTTGCAAAAATGGTCTTGTTGCTATGTCTTATTCAAAAAATACAGTTTTAGGAAAATATTTTCAGGGTGGCTAGACACGTTCATGAAATTAGCTTATTGAAGTGAACTTATAGGAATAAGTCACGTTCTTATAGAATGTCTCTCTTATGAGCATACCAACTTGAGTATATACTGTAAGATTTAATTTTTGAAACTAGGCCACATGTTTAGAGATTTTACATTAAAGAAATTTTGTTCATAAAATATTTTACTCGTAATATTTTCCTAGCATTATGAGTGAATGCGAGGGTATTTCAACTAAATGAACATGTCAATTAGAGTCAGGAATATCATCCCCATTGGTAAAAGATTAACACTAACAAATACAGATACAAAACTTATTATATGCATTTGTATTATAGTTTTGATGGTGTCCATGGTCTTTGGCTTGGAATATAAGAATTCCAAAGAAACAGATTTCTGAACAAGAAAATGAAAAACAATGAAAGGGCACATTACACGTATGCTTCCTTTCTACTATATAAGAAATAGTTGATTTTTTTTTTTAAAATGGCCTTCTTAGTCTAGTTTAAAAGACAACGTTTTTATCTAAAATGTCTTCATTATCTTTCCAGGCCTTTGTCTTTTTTAAAATAATCAAACGGACCCCAACCAGTCAAATTAACAACCATCTGGCCAAATGGATCCCCACTTTTAACTCGCTTCAAAGAATCACACACGTCTTCCTCTGATGGTGTTCTATCATGGCTCATTGGCAGGTGGCTGAGTTGGATGTTGGGGGGTATCGGACTCAGGTGGATAGTATGAGGGTGCAGGGGTTGGAGTGGTTGCAGTAGCAGTGTGAATAAGATATGATAACAGTATGTTTAAGATTTTATGTACTGTAAGGTTAATTTTAAGAATTTTGAAAAGTTCAAAGTATGTTTGAACCCCATTTTATTCAAAAAAAACATTTTGAAATAGTGATTTGATGTAGAATGTGTGATTTAAAAATAAGAAAAAGTTATGAATTTGAGTGTAATATTATTTTATTGAAGAATGTGTAGTTGAAATAAGAGAGAAAAATATAGCCTTTGTTTGGTACACATTCTTTCAAAATACATTTTTTTCAAAACTCATTTTCAACCCCACATTTTTTAAGAAAATAATATTTTTCATACATCATTAACTTTTTCTTACTTTTTAACCACATATTTTCCATCGTCTCACTATTTAAAATACATTATTTCCTCAATAATATCCATCAAACACATTCGTATTTTGAAATAATAGTTATCGAATAAGGGCTGAGTCAACGTCCCTTCACTTTAAGACTTTTACATAATTCCCTCGTCAATATTTGAAGTTACTCTCAAATTGCTCGTGATTTGTGAACATTTATTACCTTGTGTATATTGTGAGAACCTAGTTAGTATATCATCCCATTTTTAAAGGTTAGTTGGAGAGAAAAATGAAATTTAAGTCTTCTTTTTCAAAATTACGTAAAAGGTACCTCTCTTTCTGTCGAAAATCCGGTCGGCATCCCCCTTCCAATTACTTATTAGTCGAACACTCTTTCAATTCCATATTTCTACTTAAAAAACTGGCTTGGGCATTGGTATGCTTCAAGTCGGCATCCCCCTTCCAGGGACCTAGCATTCCAGCATTTTTTCTGGTAAGTAGAGTTGAACAGGATCTGTTGATGTGTAGCTAGCTACGAGCAATTTTTTGCATGACACTAATCACAATACCTTCTCAAAGTCTTCAATAATGTGAGTCATTCCTAAAGTGGTGTATCTCATATAGTAAAATAATACTAATTCAAATTTCAATTTTTACGGAATCACCCATCCTTTAAACCTATGCTAACGAATGGTATAAGGTTCTTTCACTTTATGTCATGCATCAAGAAAAAGGTTAACACTAGTCCTATAACCGTGGGCATATTCTCGTAATGCTCCATAAAAAAATGGTGCAAAGAAAAAGATACTCTTTATGTGTTCAGCAATACAATAAACAAGAATTTAGTACCTCATGGTTCTGAAAATCTGCCCGGGTACAGTTAGAAAGAAAGAAATAAGAACCGGGTTCACGAGAAATTGCAGGCTGGATCCTCCCGATGGGTTCGGCTACAGACCGGAACTCGAGAGTGCCAACGCAAGTGGAAGCTAATAGAGGAGTAAACACCATGTGGTTTCTCGGTGATACACAAACGACGTCGTAGATCTTGGTGTCGATTTCCTTAATAAGCCTGCACCCGGCCCATCCCGTACCCAACACCACCACCCTCGGCTTCTCGCCCCCCTTGGTGGGCCCCATCCCAGCATATTTATTAGTGGAATTATCAACAGTCGCCGGAGACTGAGACTGAGACTCGGTGCTGAATTGCAATAACCGAGTTAGTGATGGCGGCGTAAATGTCGGTTTAACTGATGATTGCCTTGTGAAATTGGCGGACAATTGGATGAAATTTCTCAACCAAGGCATGATTTCAAGTATATTTTATGGTAATTATACGTGGGTTTACTATGAAAATTTAAGAGAAATTATTCTCCGGAAAAGCTGGGGTCAAGTGTAGAGGTACGGTCGGTTTGATGAGTTCAGTGACAGTAGACGGGTGCCCGGTTCCGGCGGTGGGACAGGTGGCGGCTGCGAATATTAAACAGATGGCATCTTGGAATTTTACGAGTCGCACCACAATATTGACGTGGGATGGAATGTCCAATTTCGTCTTTGTGTTGAGTTTACAATTTACAGATATTTTTCCGAACAATACTTAAAAAATAAAAAGGGCAGAATTGGGTTTGATTTCAGATAATAATAATAATATATTTCCTCCATCCTATGAAAATATGATTGTTTCCATATTCACACAAATTAAAAAAAATATAATTAATATAGTTGAAAATATAATTTTTTTTCATTTTTTATAATATACCCCCTACATTAAATAATGATTTAAATATAAATAGTTTATATTTGTCGATAACAAGACACATTAAATAAGGTATATTAAAAAAATAAAAAAATTAATTATATTATTAACAAGGAAAATAACATATAATTTGAGACATATGAAAAAGGAAAATAAATTTGTCTTTATGGGAAGAGGATAGTATAAAAATTGGAATCGAGAATACGAGGTAAAAGGACGTGGTCTGAGTTTTCGTGTTTAAAGAGGGAGAAGGAGAGAGCAGTATAATTAAAGGACAATGAAGAGCAATAAATTCAATCTTTGAGTTAATGGAGTTTTGAGCTCGAGCGACGGATGTGACGTGGATAACAATCTAACCAATAGAATTTTGAGCTTGAGCAACGGAAGAAATCCATCGTTGAAGCCATTTTTTGGTAGTGAGTCGGTATCCAACTTGAATTTGTCTTTTTCATTGTAGGACACACTTCAACCAATAGATAAGATTCAATCCAATAATCTTTTTTTTTTTTCTCATTTTTGAAGCATCCAATCCTATATTCGTATAATTAAGAAAGTCAATTAAAAAAAATTATGTTTGGAAAAATAGATTCAATCTTGGCCTTTTCATGAATTTGATCAAATTATTTCAACCACCCTTCTTTTAAGTTTTCGGCCAAGTCCATATAGAGTCAAATTGATACAACGTCGACTTAGTTTAGGCCTCCTTTTAAGGAAAATGGAGTGTTGGTTTGAGAAGGAAAAAAAAAATCGAAATTATCATCCTTAATGTTATCTTTTCTAAAAATATTTAATTTTGAGATTTCTTTTTCAAAATTTCAAATCATAATTCAATATAATTTTATATTAAAAAAATAGATAATAATTGATTTCTATAAGATACATATGTGACCCTAATGGTTCGTTATTACTTATTAGTCATAATTCGAAATTATAGTCATATAAAAATGGCAAATAATTGATTATTATTAAAGAATAAATTGTTATTTATCTCTCTCCCTCATATTCCTATCCTAGAACCAACTAGATATTTATAACGAGCATTATTTTTAGTTTCTTGTAAATAAGGAAATCGAAAATGTTGGGATTCTACATGACGTACATGTACTCGTTGTCACAAACATAAATAGTTGATTAATGATTGCCGATCACAATCTCTATTGATTATTCTTGTCATACGAATATTCTTTATGCCAAATAAATATACACGGCACAATGAGAAATTATTTTACTATTGATCTTAAAACATAAGTGTGCCTATCGCATTAGGGATTGTTTGAAACTCTTAGACGTATGTTTGTATCATTTATTAATCTTTGAGTTGGCATTCGTTAAGTACGTATTTGAATTATAAACATATATGTAATTCATATTCATCTTTGATTGTGGCATTCAATGACTTTATTGTTTTACACAATGTTATCATTGTTTATTTATCGCTTGCACAAAATAGTGTCATTTCTGACCTACCTAAAAAATATGAAAGAATGGAACGATACGAGTTTGCTATATGATTGTGATTATCTTGATTGCAGTATAATCGTGGTTATGTGTGACTTTACTTGTGTGATTGTAGGAAGGTAACTGTGTATACATGACATGTGATAACTATGGTTTATTAGAAAGTGTGACCTCTCTAAATCACACGTGATAAATTAACGTTGATTAAAAGTTGTGTTTGTTAACATTAACCTAAATTGACCTATGTAATTCATGCATGTGACTCATGTCACTTGTATGATTTTTCTCCAAAGCTACACCATACATATGACCTTATATTTTGTCCAATTTCTCTCTTCGAAACATATAGTCCTATTTTGAGGGGATTACAATTAGACTTTTGGTAAATTTTGATAAAAAAATTGATGAAATGTATGGTTGAGAAACTGTAGGTCTCATAAAATGTGTGATTAAAATTAATTGTTTACTTTGACTTTAGATTTTAATTGAATTTTAATCCAAAACCAAACACGGGTTTAATAAAGTGAAAGATATCAATATTTTTTTAAATCAATATATAAAGGAGAAAATGAATTAAAATTTTGCATAGTTAATGGGATTTTGATTAAACTAAAAATAATTTTAAATAAAAAACACCTAATTTCTGCATAGAATAAATTTTATACCTGATTTTTCTATTATAGAAATATAAAAACATGGTTCCATGTAGTTTTCTCTTAGTGAAATCAAATCTAAGCACCAAAAAGAAGATATCACCCAGTATTTAGTTCATTATTAGAGCATCTACCATGCATTATCAGTAAAGGTGGCAAATAAATTTAGACATATAATATTGATATCTAATGAATGGACAATTTCTACTCCAATAGGTTTTATCTATTACTTAAATTTCATCCAATAAATATTTAATAAGACCGAGAACAAAAGAGAGAGATAATAACATTCACGAGAGAGAAAGAGAGAGAGAAAATAACAATCATATTGTTGACTTGCTCAGTCTAACCGAGCCTCTTTATGTATAAAGTATTCTTCATAACAATCGGGGCCGTGTGTATAGAATAACAGTCTACATAGTACATACAGAACACACACACAGAGCAAGGGGGTGGTTTTTTTTTTTCAATATTTTACTCACGTGGGGTCCACCCCCATCTCAGTGTTTGATCTTTTTCTGTGATGAATATTTATGTACACACGAAATTATTCTTCTTCATAATGTCAATATTTTTCTTGTCATGTCGATTGGATGAAGTCATATGGTCGCATTGGAGAATTCTTTTTTAACAATGTCTATTTTGCAGGACACTTTTTGCTTACAATCCACATTAACATTGAAAATGATGTTGTAAAACGCTGCAAAGCAACAAGAAATTATCAAATTATCAATGAACAATTTTTATTGCTATTATACGGTGAATACTTGCTAAAAATTAGACATTGTATAGCAATTATTTAATCTATATGGAAAAAAAAATTCAATTTTTTACAATTAACTGATTTTTGAGCCTAAACGATAGAAAAGTTTCTTTACTTGATTACGATAAGGTCGCCCACTTGGCTCACTACTGTTGCGAATGGATCCCTCGAGACATCCGAAATAGACGACATGACTTCGAAAGGCATCTAGGTACATGATTGATTTATCGAGTGCATTAGCAACCACAAACATGAGAGAAACCCATCAGTAAAGTTAGAGAACCTAGTCAATTTGGAGACGTACATGGCGAAGTGTGACTATTCCCCTCAAGTCGTAGAGACATAAAACAAGCATCCTCTTCAAGAATAACCACCGGACAATATCAAAACATCACTCGCTAGATTCTCACTATAAAATCATAAATCCTAAGGACGTGTCCTCTCCGTACATTACCATCTCTAGGGACACGTCATCATGATCAAGGCCTATATTAAGCTCCCCTACTAAAGGAATAAGGTTGGAGAAATTACACATTACATTTTTTATCTTTTCACGGATACACTTATTCTTACTTGTTCTCGCCACACTGGCGTGAATCGAGAATGAGATTCCCATCCTTTTTCAGGTCGAATTATCATTTTGAAACTCAGACTTTGAATAGTTTGGAAGCCATAGAGCTTCGTCGTTGAAGCCACAATTTTTAGGAAGGAAGCCCATCTTGAACTGGAATTTGTCTTTTTCATTGCAATTCAATGAATATAAAAGATTCCATTCCTATATTCGTGCAATTTAGAAATTTAATTAAAAAATTTATGTTAAGAAAAATTGGAGGGGTGCTCATGCTAATTAAGTGAATTTGCAACCCCGCCTCAAATTTGGTAAGTATTTAGTTAATCAACATAATAGATTTCGATTAAAATGTTGTTTTGATCAAATTATAAGTTGTAGATTCAATTCCATACTAATTAATTCGGTCAAATTATTTCAATGACCTTCTTCAAATTACCTAAATTACAACAGTGACATAGTATTTCATATTACTGAAATATTTGACATGTAATTATAATGACAGTAATCGTAAGATTTGACTCAAAACTTGTCTTATTCAATAATATATCGAACCAATTCATCTAAAAACTCGTTTTAAAGAAAGTAATAGTAGTTGGATTTAAAAAAAAAAAACAAGAAAGAAAAAACAGAGATTAAACGTGTTTGTTGGAGAACATTTTTATTTTTTTTGTTTAATATTATTCTTGATTTTTTATAAACAATTATTTGGTCAACACGTTCAAGATGCTCTGTCGATAGGATGTGATAGGTCAAAGGATATTTATTAGTACTTTGGAACAAATTTATGGTCTCTTACTTATTGCTTTTGCATTTCCATTCCTAGTAAAGATCCCTTCTTTTTCTTTATCCGTAACCTCAAAACCCATGTTTTAGAATCCCATCTGTCTCTATATATATCATCATCAATTCATTATTCAAACTCACAGATAAAAATTTCCATGGCTGCAGAAGCCAGTTCATCAGACCCTTCTTCCTCAAATCTCAAAATCATTGTTCAGAATAACCCTTCAGATTCTCAGCTCACTGAACTCGGCATCAAATCTTGGCCCAAGTAAGTCTCTCTCTCTCTCTCTCACATACACACACACACAAACACACACACACTCCACGGTCGAGCTGACAGACAGAAAGACAAAGAGGGAATAGTTTTATTCTGCTGTACATTATTTTCTACTTCGTTTCTTACAGATGGGGTTGCTCGCCGGGGAAGTATCTGCTAAAATTTGATGCACAAGAGACGTGCTATTTGCTCCGAGGGAAAGTGAAAGTGTACTCTAAAGATTCGTCGGAAATGGTCGAATTCGGAGCCGGAGATCTCGTAGTTATTCCAAAGGGTTTGAGTTGCACTTGGGATGTATCTGTTGCAGTCGATAAACACTACAAGTTCGATGCATCATAATTATTATTATGGCAGATTATTCATTTAAGCTGTACGTTCTTGATTCAACGTTTCTTGTTTACTGGGATTAGTATATAGCAGTCAAACGAAAATATGGGCCCGTTCGAAATTAAAACTGTTTGTAGGTTTGAAAGGGAAATGTTCCTTTGACTGTTTGACTGGTCAACGCAACATATTTTTATCATGAAGCAAAAGGGACGCATTTAAATAAAGAGCATCTTATTTATTATAGAAGGCGTCTTTAAATTTTGAGTCAAAAGTTTTATACACTCCAACAAACTCTGCTTTTAGCTTTTTATTTTGCTTTTCTCAAAAAATATTTATTATTTTTTTATATTTTATTTAACATAATTTTGTATATGTTAATTGACTAATCAATTTAAATATAGTTTGAATAGTTTTAGAAGTAAATTATTAAAATATGTGATTTATTAAAAGCAATATAGAGAGCGAGTTTGACACTCTAAATTTGGAGAGTCAAACTCAATCTCTCTTAAAAAGTTAAATAGAGTCTCTTGAAACTCATTTTTAAATACTCTCTCTAAAATAATGAACATTTTATATTTATAGAGTATTTGAAGATGCTCTAATCCCGAATAGAGCGAGCAATATCTGCCTAATTGGATAAACGGGGTGAGGGAACGGGGGGAATATTGAGCAAGAACGAGAAACATAGTACACGTCTCGCAATCTGTCTCGTTTAATGTTAATTTTAAATTTAATTTGTTATTAAACAAAAATAAAATATTTATCATAATTTATAAAGAGAGCAACAATTTGAAATATATATATTAACTAAAGACTATATATATATAAGATGACAAAAATACCAGACGCAACGAGAGTGATAATGATCGACCCGTCTCATATCCGCCCATTGCCATCCATACTATTTACTTATTCACAATATATTTTTATTTATTTTTAATTTAAATCTTTTGTAAACATTTTTGCAATGAAAGAAATAAATAGAGTCGATTCTCTAAAGTTGACTAATGGCCCATTTAGCATGACTTTTACTTTTTGTAGAGGAGTTTCTTGAGAAAATTATCTTAATTACGTTTGAAAAATAATTTTTAAAAGAACTTCATATTTCTAAATTGCTCTTAGAATTATATTGATTTTCGAAGTGCCTTTACGTATATTTCACCTATTTAATTGTCCATCAAACGATTTAACTAGTAATCCATGACTTTAGGATCCTTCATTTCTTCAAACGGGAGAAACAAAGATAAACTCAAATCGATTTTGAAAATGACTTTTTGGATGTTTCTCAATCTCCTGGCTATTTATGGAATGTGAAAAGCCTTTGGGAAGAAATTGAATTTTTTTTTTTTTTTTTTGGAATCCTATCCAATGACTTGTTTGAATCGATCACTGGGTCGGGTCTCATAAACGTGGAAGCGAGAATTATTTCCTACATTTATTATATACTAAGTATTAAAGCAAATCAAATGGAAATGTTTTTGTCTTTTTATTTTTGTTATGAACATCAGGGAGAGAACCATGTTCTCTAGCCCTGACTCATTCTCGACCGTGACCAAAATAACTTGTCACGCCCAGCCTTCCTAACCTAATTAAGTGGAAATTTTTATCTCAAATGCACGGCGGGATAAGAATATTTTGTCATTCCTACGTGTAAGAATAGTTCGGTAGTATGTTTAGCTCGGTTTGACAACTATTAAATGATAAAAAAAAAAATGTTTTAAATAGTGATTTTTAATAGAATGTTTGGTTAAAAACAGAAAATTTTTGGATTTACGTATAAATATTTTGTCCCAATTAGTGTTTTTTTTTTCTTTTTTTTTTTTTAGACAAACATTATTTTGAATAGTAAAATTTTAAAGAATGCGTGATTAAAAAAGTATGAAAAATTTCGGATTTAAATACAAAATAACTGGACCGAGCTCTATACAGGTGACTGTATCATATGGATCGACGTCAAACCTTTAACAATAAGATCTGACATTGTTAATACCTAATAGTCCTTAAAAACAATATATAAAATTTCAAACCATCTATGCATTAATTTGACACTTCAACTAGCGATAAACATGCCACCAAAGCAGGACCGTATCACATATTTCTGTTGCATGTGACCCGGGTACTGAAATGGTTTCAACCCTTGTCCAGCAATATCCAGACATGAATCTCTTGGCTATTAAGGTTGACGATTAGGAATTTACCATATCCCTTGATGTTGAAAGAGATCTGATACTCCACGAAACCAAGCACTGAAAATGAAACCATCATCGCCAAATGTGTGTTTACATGGGCCTGTTTCCGCATCCCAGAGTTTTAAGGACTTCCATATTTCCACAAGTCAGCAACATGGTGAAATCTGGACTCTATGCTACAAAGGAAACAGGGTTCTTGTGGCTACATAATATGTGCTTGAATGATACTTTATTATTATCCTGGATCTATAAATAAAATGATTATAATTGATCTCAGAAACCTCGGCAGTCGGCACGCCGAAAACCAGAAAATTCTGTCAAGCTGTACTTCAAAACACAACACAAAAACAGACCAGCATTATAGAAGTACACGTGCATATGAAAAGAGTTTATACGTAATTCAAAGAAACAAATTTAACTTGCACTGACTCTCAATTAAAAAATCATTAAAGCGTGCAGCAATCTTTACTATTTTTCAAAGGTCATATAAATTGCCCAAAGGCATGTTTGATTTATAGGTTCATTAGAGAGGAATGTTTATATTTTATGTCACAGTGTCCAATTATTACATATTGCTAATCAAAATACTAAATAATATGCATTTTTTGATTATAAACAGGGTTTTCCTCACATAAAGATAATATTAGCACAAACAAATTTTTATATAGAAAATGACACCATTTATTAATAAATATTACCATGAATCTTGGAACTAAACAGATATGCATCGTCTGAGTTGGCAGTTGGAGTCACTCTAGCCACTAGGAGATTAAGTGTCCAACTTCACCAGGGAACATACTCAAGAAGGTTTAACTTCCTGAACAAGGGAAAAGAAGCGTGAAAATAGGGAAATTTGAAACTGAGACTCGAGAAAAAGGTTCTCTAAAATGTAACTGATATGCAGAGATGGTTTAAGTTGAAGGAAATCTCATATCCAAGTTGCTTAAGTTGAATATCATTCTAACCAAATTTGAATGTAACTCAAGCAGAGACTGTTTGAATTCCACCCATTAATGTCCATTCGGCTTGTAAAACAGGACAAACAAACAAATGTATGCAAAACACGTTTGCCATATCAGGAGTTATCAAAAATCTGTAACTGATACAACTAAAATTAATTAAACACAATTCACAATTGGAATTGATGTGACAAAATTTCATTATCAACCAACACTAATTGGGGAACGAACAGTATAGGATACAAACATTGACGGCAGAACTAATGAAATTCAACCATAGATAGGTTAGGATAAATGTGGGCACAGACGAATGGTCAACAACTATTAGCAATTTTACAGAAGACAAATTTTTAAGTAGAATGAATATTTTGACTTCAAATCCTATAAATAAGGGACAGTTGTGCAACTCAAGCAAATCACGTGTATGCAATAACTTCTGCTGCATTCCATTAAACAATGTTTGTTGTGATTTTTAATCACGCACCTATATCGGTCTAGAAACTTCAACAATGTTGGGTATATAGATTAATGTCATACCATTTATCCCAAGATCGAATCAATTTTTATTTAAACATTAACGAAGAAGGAAAAAATTCAAGATTCTATAGCGAGGCATCCACCATCCCTTACCACTCTCCTCATATTTTAAATGTAGGGTTTTAGGGGACATGAT